>CATIWQ010310812.1:0-14511 GCA_949673415.1 Euphorbia schlechtendalii
ATCTTTTATAATTTACAAATTAACCCCTTGAACAAAATTAAAACCTTACATTTAATCAAATTTAATGTCATAGTATATATATTAATTCAATTAACTTAAATAGCTAATTAATTATTTTAGCATGACAATTTTATTGACTAAATTCATTCAATTAAATTATTTAATACTCCCCCCGATTCCTAATATTTATCATTTTAAACTTTTTACCTTGGTTCCTAATACTTATCATTTTAATATATCAATGCATTTTTTAACAATATTTTTCTAATATATCCTTGCATTTATTAGGAAAGAGATTAAGTATATATTAATTTATAAATTGGTAATTAAGAAGAAAGAGAATTTTGTTATAAAATAAAAGGGAGAAAATAGTCATTTTATAGTGCATTAAATGTCTTATTGGTTTTTATGAAAAATCTAAAACGACATATATTAAGAACCGGAGCAAGTACATGAATTTATTTAATTATTAATTAAATAAATATCATATATGAATACATTTAATCAACTTAATTTTACTCTAATGAATAACATAAAATACATTATAATATACCATTAAGTAAATTACTTGGAGTTAGATTATTCAATTACATTGACTTGACATGTCAATTAATTAATAATCGATTCTTCATCAAGTATTGTAACATTACATGTACAAGAAATCCTAGATCAGTAGTTCTAAGCGCACGATCCTTTGGGTCTGTCCATATGTTGTCAATGGGATTCACCCATAAACTGTAAGCGGATTCTAACAAACCATTACAGCCTCCAATTGGGACATAATACAACCTTCTATTAAATATACTGAACCCAATTGGGACATAATACAACCTTCTATTAAATATACTGAACCCAGTAGTTATATCACAAAGTCGTTTGGCCAGCTGACATCAATATGATGAACAGAGGCATGATGCTTGTCACCTCTTATGCAGTTCATCGTATTTCTTGATCTAGAATAAAATGATAAAATAAGTCAACGACTTATTGGAAATCCTTATCACTTTTATTCATCAAGTGGCCGGTGATTCATTTCGATTTATCAAATCGAATGGCAATCTTATCACTTCAACACTACTACTAATGTGGTCATGAAATATACCGAGAATACCCGTACTTGTAATCCAATATTTAAGGACCCGTTAATAATATACTATAGCATACTCAATTCCACATCCGTAATAAGTTGAAATCAAGTCCGAGGACAACTAAGACCTACTCAGCAATTTATCTATGACATACAACCATGTGATTTTGCTGTGTGGATCGGTCCAGCCCCATGTTTTCAACATGTGTCCATCTTCATGATCTATTTTACCAAGTGATATAGCAACTACATTGCTGTAAATCATCCAACATATAAGTCTTTCGTTTCATTCATTCTCATGATTAAAACAGACTTGGGACATATGATAATCAATCAATAGATACTCTACTCATATTATAGCACAATGTATAAATGCAGTAGATTATTGTTTTTATAATATGACATTGCATGAACCAATACCTTTAGAATTCACCTCAAATAACTTACAATTTTTTTTTATGTTTAGCTAAACTTATCTATGAACTTACTTTTAGATATCACATTAGTTAAGTCTTCATATAATTTCACCAAATTTTTTCTTATTTTCAATTATACTAGAGTTCTGTTTGGGGATGAAGTTTTCAAGGATGTCAATATAATTTGGATGTCTATCCTTGTGTAATTTTTGTTCTCAATTTCATTCAAAAATGGCCAATAAAAAATTCATTCATAATTTACTTTGATTAGAGTAGGTGAAATTTTCAAAATTTAATGTTGTATACTTTTTTTCTAGATTGATCGAGGCGTTAGCTCACAATTTCCGTTTCTATTTAATTTACACTAACAACAAGTAACGCAACTAAGATTTAAAGTTACCAATTTATTTAATTTCCTTTATTTGATATTAAAAAATAGAATAATGAAAATTCATGTTAAGTATTTAATATTTAGCTGTATATAAATAAAACTTAACAAAAAAACTTAATTAATAATTAAAGATATAATACATCTATAATCTTCATGCGTGATTCAATTATGACTTGTATCAATGATCCCCTCAATTTGGTAAAATGAAATCCAAGAGTCGCCTCAACTTAGTAAAAGTGTACATGTGAGCCACCTCATGCTAAAATCCGTAACTACACAAACCATGCGTGACATGAAATTTTCTACAAACCATGTGTGACATGAAGTTTTCTTTTTTACATTGCATACGCGTAAGTGTGCGTGTAACATGATGTTTTACGCAACTACAAATGTCAACATTATACAGTTTTTAGGTACACTTTTATCAAATTGAAGTGTACTCTTTCATGTACAATTTTACCAAGTTAAGGGGAATTAAGATTACAAATCAAAATTGAAGGGTAATTGATTAAAAATGTCAAACAGGAACTGTCATGGGTATTTTAAGCAATAATTAAACCATATATTTGTAACTGCTGCATGAAGTTATTCGATCATTAATCCCAATGTTTTATAAAACTGCCAAAAAAATATTTCACCTTTTAGCTTATTAGGTAAGCATTTATAATTGTTTTACCATTAACTTTCTTACACTTTCGTAATAATTACAAAATCACAAAATATTTCAATATCTTACTAAATACATTTGTGGGGGTGAATATGGAGCAAACTGGGTTGGGAGGGTCGCCCCCTTACATGAACCAGTACATTATTTGAATCCGAATTAATCAGTCAATGAATTAAATTACTGGTCAAGGAAACAAAAATAATATAAATGTTGAATTAGAATGGGGTCTTAACTATGATTAAAACTCGAATAAAATTATTATAAAAGATTTAGCATTTATATCAACATAAATTCATTTATTTTTCCCTATCTTTTATAACATTTTTACTTCATACTAATTTTAAGTTTGTTTAATCATTGTTGTATATATTTGTTTACAACAAGTAAAACCTCTATAAATTAATATTCTTTAAATTAATAACCTCTTTAAATAATATATTTCTCCGATCTCATCTGGGATCATTCAAAAAATGAGCCATTTCAATAAGATAATAAAATAATAATTTTTTGAAATTTTTTTTATAAATATACGATCCCAATAATACCATAAATTAATAATTTATCATAATTATATACATATATATTACAATTTTGTAAAAGGTGATTCTATTGTTGTTTGCACATTCTAAAAGTTTATAAAATGAGAAGGCATTGTTTGATATAATTTTTATTTTATCTTTGTTTATATACAATATAATGCATGCTATTTGTATATTACATTATATAATTTACATGAAAATACAATGAATCAAACTAAGTTTGTATACCGAATCTTATTTATATACTTTGAATTTAAAAATAATATTTATTGAATTAAATATAATACATAAAATAGTACAATTCATTGTAATTGAATTTACATGAACAAGATTTAACTTTTATTGATATGAAAAATTCTTTAAGAATTAATAATTATAATTTTATCGATTAATTAATACCTCTCTAAATTAGTAAAATTTTTCGACTCCAAATATATTAATTTACAAAAATTTTGACTGGAACTTAATCTATGATCACTGTTGAGGTGAGTTGGGAGAGGTGGGTCGGGCTTGGCGGACTTTTTTCTAAAAATGCTAACCCAAGCCCATACTTTAGAATTTCGGGCTCGGACAGGGTTTGGGTCGGGCTTACAAGGTCATTCCCAAGCCAACTCCAAGTTCATAGATATTTTATTTGTTATAAATTTTTTTATTAAACTAAATAAAAAAATATAAAAAAGCCTAAATATGTTTAAATTTTAACATAATTCCAATGTTTACTTATAATTTTTAATATTTAATAACATTTATTGTAATCAAATATACAAATTTAATAGGTTAAAATATAAATTCTTAAATAATTATAAATTTAATGTATAAATATATAATAAATATATAAAATTATTCGTCTGGTCGAACTTGGTCCGGGTTTGGGTATTTATATAAAAAACAAACCCGATCCATAAATCTTCGAGCTTTGACGGACTCGGACCGGACTTTCTTAAAAAATGAGTGTTCAAATCCAACCCGCGAACAGGTCTAATCGTTACATATAATTGCATTGAAATAAAACAAATATTGAAATGAAAATTTATGTAACGAGGTCATAAGTAAAAGTTAGTTTATTATAAATGTATACTGCACTAAATTAAAAGGAAAGATGCGACAATGGAATAAAAGGAATAGTAAGAACTAGATTTATTAAACATATGTTTACCCATTGTAAGATAACAAAGAAAATAGAGAATAGAAAAAGAAAAATAAAAAAAGTAAGAGAATTGACTGGCTAGTTGTTTATTAGTCCAAAAGGAGAAGAAAAGAGAAAAAAGGACAGCACATCACTAATTTGTTTTTAATGTGAAAAAGAAGCCTAGTAGCCGTTGAAACATGCTCAAGTCACATGCTAAAAAAATAACAGACTATCAAACTTTATTGCTCTTTAAATATATATTTAAATTAGTATCAGATCAGCTGATAACAATAATGTCTCTATTTTTATTAATATTATAACGTAAACACTATCATTAAAAACTACACACTGTCTCGCAACGGGTCGATTCACTTGCCATTTCTGCCTCTCTCTCTCTCTCTCTCATATAATTTCTCGAAAAGTTTTAAAATCGGAGACGAGCAAGAAGAAGGGAGGCAGATCATGATTCGTTAATCTTTATCTGATTCGGACAACCTCAGATTGTCCTGCCCAACAAGTTACGTGATCAAATACCAAGTTTCTGTCGGATTTTTGTGTTTGCTTTGCTTTTGCATCTGTTTTTGTTCTTCTTTTCGTCTCCAACTTCGTCTGGAGTTGCTTTACCCCAAAGGTCAGACTTCCATTCTCTCTCTTTCTTTCTTAATTCTGATTTTTTTTTCTCTTGTGGGAAATGTGAAGAAGAGCCAGGCAGGGGAAAACTAAGTCTTTTTTTTTTTGTTTTTGTTAGTGAATTTCAATTTTTAATTTTTTGGTTCTTCGATTTGTGAGTGCTCACGAATTGAGTGTTTTTGCCTTTTCTTCTTGTTTGGTTGCTGAGAACAATAGACATGAATTTTTCGTTGAAAATCGTTTCCAAAAAAATCAAATTACAAAAGATATTTTTTGAATGGTCCCATTGCCCTCACAAAAAAAGTATTACTTTCGGCTCTCCTTTGACTATTCGATTCCTGTTTCAAAGTGTGTATTGTCGGTTGTTTTAATTTAGGCTCTTGATATAAAATCTCTCTCTTTTTATTATTTTTTTAATTCTCATCTGAAATTTGGACACAAATCATAGTCTCTGTTGATAATTTTCCATATAATTGTTGATCACTGAATTCACATATCTGGTTGACTGTTGTGCAGCAGGAATCAGGAGGTAACAGGGTAATTAGGGCGTAAAAATGGCAACTCTAAGTGACATAGGAATGGCAGCAGGCATAAACATAATGACAGCATTTGCATTTTTGTTGGCATTCGCGTTTCTACGAATACAGCCAGTGAATGACAGGGTTTACTTCCCAAAATGGTACATAAAGGGCTTAAGGAACAGCCCTTTAGGAACCGGAGGAGGAGCTTTTGTGGGGAGGTTTGTCAACGTGGATTTCAGGTCCTACGTAAAGTTTCTAAACTGGATGCCAGCTGCTTTGCAAATGCCCGAACCCGAACTTATTGACCATGCTGGATTGGACTCTGCTGTTTACTTGCGAATTTACTTAATTGGGTGTGCCACAAACAAAGCATACGCTTTTTTTTATAGCCTAGATTAGCTTGTTTTGTGTTGCTGAACTGAACTGAACTGAATTGATCGTTGTTTTGTGTTTTTTTTGTTGTTGTTGTTCAAGCGCAGGCTTAAGATTTTTGTTCCTCTTGCATTTCTAGCGTTTACAATCCTAGTGCCGGTTAATTGGACCAATAACACGTTGAAGATGTCGAATTTGACTTACAGTGATCTCGATGAGCTCTCCATATCCAATATCCCAGTGGGATCAGACAGGTATATATGTGACTCTTCTAATTGATATTTCCATGCATTATTGCTTATTCCTCGGTTAAATGCATGGTTGACGTCATCCTTGACTTTTAAAAATTCCACTTATCTCACGAAGTTGGGAGAATGTAACGTCACGTGTCAGATTATGATTGATTTGATTTTTTAAAGTGCCATTCTTATAATTTTTCCCTCTCCAACCTAGATTCGACACGTGACGTTAAGGGGCAAATCAGTACATATTTGTCAAGTTCAAGGGGTTAAGTAGGGTGGAATAGGTCAAAAGATGCCAAGTTTAGGGGGGTCTTAGCCCTTATTCCTATGATATTTCAAGTTTGTACATAACTTAAAGACCATAATAGGTGAAGGCACGCCCGGAATAAAAAGCAGCAAATAAATTGGGGCATTGTGGTTGTAGGTTTTGGACCCATTTGGTAATGGCTTACGCGTTTAGCTTGTGGACGTGTTACGTGTTAAAGAAGGAATACGAGATAGTAGCCTCAATGAGGTTGCATTTCCTTGCATCACAACACCGCCGCCCCGATCAGTTTACAGTAACATCTTCTATTTTAACACTTTTATCTAATATCAACGCCACATTTGAGATAAATAAATTCTAATAATTTTTTTTTTTTTTTTTGCAACTCTGATTTTAGGTGTTAGTTAGAAACGTGCCGCCTGACCCTGACGAATCGGTCTGTGAGCTTGTCGAACATTTTTTCCTCGTCAACCATCCCGACCACTATCTTACTCATCAGGTTTTTTTTATTTTAGTGCCTATTTTAATTTTCGGATTCGAGACAAATTTCGTATTTTTACGAGTTACATCGTATCTTTGCATGACATCCGTTGCAGGCTGTTTACAATGCCAAAAAACTTTCTGAGTTGGTTAATAACAAGAAAAAGTTGCGCAACTGGCTCGACTATTATCAACTCAAATACACAAGAAAACCGTCGAAAAAGCCGACGATAAAGACGGGTTTTCTCGGCCTTTGTGGCCAAACTGTGGATGCAATTGATCATTACATAACCGAGATCGAAAAATTATCGAAAGAAGTAAGTTCAGTTGCTCCATACTTCTTCTTTTTAAAAAAAAACGTTTTTTGTTGATTGAAGAAACGTTTTCTAGATATCCATGGAGAGAGATAAAGTTGTAAGCAACTCGAAATCGATAATACCCGCAGCATTCGTTTCGTTCAAATCGAGATGGGCAGCTGCTGTCTGTGCCCAAACACAACAGACACGAAACCCGACTTTATGGCTAACGAACTGGGCCCCCGAGCCTCGAGATATTTTCTGGGACAACCTTGCCATTCCTTATGTTTCGCTCGCTATACGGAAGCTTATCATTGGTGTCGCATTTTTCTTTCTCACTTTCTTTTTCATGGTCCCCATTGCACTCGTGCAGTCGCTGGCTAACATCGAAGGCATCGAGAAAGCGCTGCCTTTTCTTAAACCCGTTATCGAAATGTAAGTTTTTGACTTTTAGTGTGTCGAAAAGACGAAATTTTCGGTTTAGTCGCTTGGATTGACTTGATGGGTTTTTTTTTCATGCAGGAAAGTTGTGAAATCATTCATTCAAGGTTTCCTTCCGGGAATCGCTTTAAAGATCTTTTTGATATTTTTACCTTCGATTCTGATGGTGATGTCGAAATTCGAAGGATTCATTAGCCTATCGCTTTTGGAAAGAAGATCGGCCACTCGATACTATATTTTCCAGTTCATCAATGTGTTTCTTGGGAGCATTATCACTGGAACTGCTTTTCAACAGCTAAACAATTTCGTTCACCAGTCCGCAAATGAGTATGTTATAAAGTTTTCATTTTTCGAACTTTTACGAAATTCTAACGCACAGAAGCGTTTTTTTATTTGCAGCATACCGAAAACAATCGGTGTCTCGATCCCGATGAAAGCAACATTCTTCATCACATACATCATGGTGGATGGGTGGGCAGGGGTAGCAGGGGAAATACTCAGATTAAAACCATTGATAATCTATCACTTGAAGAACTTTTTCTTGGTAAAGACCGAAAAAGATCGAGAAGAGGCAATGGATCCCGGGACAATCGGATTCAACACAGGGGAGCCGCAAATACAACTCTATTTCTTGCTAGGCCTAGTTTATGCAGTGGTTTCTCCAATCTTACTTCCTTTCATAATAGTATTCTTCGGCCTGGCATACGTCGTGTATCGCCATCAGGTAATTAATTTTACCAGTCACCGCCTAATCGGCCGCCTAGGCAAATTTTTCAAAACTGGGGAAAAATTTTAAAATTCTCCAAATTTGTCCCTCCTAGGCCGAAAATTCTCCAAATTTGTCCCTCTTAGGCTGAGTTTTTAAAGCAGGGGAAAAATTTAACTGAAAATTCTCCAAATTTGTCTCTTCTTGGCCGATTTTTATAACAGGGAAAAAATTATACTTGAAAATTCTCCAAATTTATCCCGCCTAGCCCGATTTTCAAAACACTGATTATTTAACGCGAACTAGCTTTTGTTTGGTCTAACTACTATGCTAATCTTGTTTTTTTTTTCCGGGAATGAAGATTATAAATGTTTACAACCAAGAATACGAAAGCGCGGCGGCTTTCTGGCCCGATGTACATGGGCGCATAATCACGGCACTGGTAGTGTCACAGCTTTTGCTAATGGGATTACTGAGCACGAAGGAGGCGGCTCAGTCAACCCCGTTGCTCATCACGCTTCCTGTGCTGACGATATGGTTCCATTTGTTCTGCAAAGGCCGGTACGAGCCCGCTTTTATACGGTACCCGTTGCAGGAGGCGATGATGAAGGACACGTTGGAAAGGGTGAGGGAGCCGAACTTGAACTTGAAAGGGTTCTTGCAGAGCGCTTACATCCATCCCGTGTTTAAAGGCGGGGTCGAAAGTGACGGGGAAGATGATGTGGGGGAGGAAAGGGTCGATGTGCCGGCGCTGGTGCCAACTAAGCGCCAGACTCGGCAGGGTGATAGTAAACGGAGCGGCTCTTTGACTTCTCTACTGCCTGAAGATCAGGAGTTTTCTTAATGTTTCTGTGTATGTGTCATTATCAGTTGCTGCTGATAAAATTTGTAAATGTAGAGAAAGAGGAATAACATAGAGAATGGAAGTATAAACATTATATCCACACAAAAAAAAGCTGAGACCATCATTCTTTGTTTGAAAATGAAATGATTTTGCTAAAGGTTTTTTTCTTTGTAGATGAAAATAAAAAAAATTTGTACAAATTTTGAGTAGCTAATTAGAGGTGAATTCTTTCAGTGCATTTGCAGTCTAGACATCGGAATCTAAATGCAAACGGAAATAAAATCTTTTGTTCCCATACAAGTGTCTCATTTCATGTCTTTTATTCAAAATTTGACATATGATAGAATGTAAAATATTAACAAATAAAAAGCGGGACATGGAAGGAGATACAAACTCATAAATAAACACATTTTTGCGTTAAACTCAAAAATAAACAATTGATTAAACTGAATAGATACAAATTGAAATGTCAATATTGATAATAAAGTTGTGTCACCTCCAAATCCAACCCTTCGTGGAGGATGTGTTCAGTATCTGTAAAACTATCATTCATTCATTCACAATCTTTCGAGTGGCGTGTTATGCTTACGAATCTATCATTAGGTGTTTCGCATTAGATATGCAACAATGCATCCCAACAAGGTGCCAGCAGTAACCTGCCATCAACAAATATCAGAAAAATAAATTAATCCACGTTCATATTATTCCCATGAATCATTTCTTATGCCAGAGAAAAAGTAGTTTCTACAGCTGCAGGAAGTGGATATTGATCCTTGTCAGAACTTTGAGGGATTTAAATATTTAAACATCGTTTAGATGTAATTTAGTAGAGTAGTCCATACTTTGAACATTAAAGGTTCACAAATTTCATACCATGCAAAAGGTTGATTTTTTAAACCTAAAAAGTGTTTCAAAAATCGCATACCATGAACTAGTCCAACTTGTATTATTATTCTATTTTTAAAAATATTTATAAAAAAATTACATTATAAATTCAAAAAAAAAAAAAAGTAAAGCATAAAACCTGGAGTGGAGTGTGTCCAAGAAGTTCGCGCAATGGTCTAACATTGGATAAAGGGTGCTCAGGAGGAAACTCGCACACTATTTGATTCAACAGCTGCATAACAAAATTTAAAAAAAAAAAATAAAACACAATAACTTTAGAGAAAATGTAATATTTGAGAATAAAAGCAGCTTGCCATAATATCTCAAGATGAGTCACTCACTTCAGCTTGTCGACCCGCATGAAGTCTTACCCCTGTAGCATCATACATCACCTGCACAGTACACAACATATAAATTCCCTCACACAAAATGTGATATATTTTAGACCTTTTTGAGTAAATGCAAATTAAATATATCTTGCAAACCCACTTTCTTCCTTTCATAAAGAAGGTTTGTATCGAGTCAACTCAAACCCAAGAATTTGGGAAATACAGTAAGATTTTAGTTTTCATTCCCTGCCTGTATTTAGTTTCTCCTTTGTGGGAGCCTATCTTTTCATTCCGTAACGTGACCATACTACAATTTGAAAATACCTATAACTACGACGATTTTTTTTTATGACTGCTGCAGATGAAACAGGATGCTGAATAGAAGCCAAAAAATTTAAAATTAAATGGTGTAGAATACTTATTGGATGGCCTAGTATTCATCCAAATGGTTCTGCCGAAAATAAAATCAACATCCATTTTCTATGCATATAATTTCAATAACAATTAGTAACAATACGAGAAACAACAGAAGTTAATTTTAACATAAATGACAAAATTAAAAAAACCAACCGATAATAATATATTGACATGCTATATAATCCTAATTCTACGAGGATTGAATCCCCATTTCATATTATAGCATGAACCTACAATTGGTCAAGTGTTTTAGGTTTCTATGGTCCTATAGAATAGATGGAAAGAAAGTATTGAAATAAGAAAGTAAATATGGATTACATCTAATTCTTGTACTTCTACAATTCAGTGAAAATAATAAGATCTTGCATTATGACAAAAAAAACCGAAGAATTTTTGTGATGTAACTTACAACACAAGCTAAGACGAAAGCGATTGCAAAAGCAGGAGAGGATGCCCCTTCTTGCAAACCTATAGCCATTGCTAAAGCTGTCACAGTTGCAGAATGTGAAGATGGCATTCCACCAGAACCAAGCATCCTTTTCGAATCCCATTTTCTTTCTTTAAACCTGAGCATCTAGCAGAAACACAATGCAATACTAAGTAACATAATACCATGACTTCTAGCTTATGAAAAATTAAGACAAAATGTTCTATGACACTAGCAAAAGAATGAGACATTCATATTTCATACCAGCAAAAAGAAAAAAAAAACTTTCACAAAAACAAGATGCACAGCCTAAGAAAGGGCAAAGAAAAGTTTATAATACAAACCATGTACATACATATATATATATAAAGCAAACCTAGTTTCAGAAAAAGGGAGCATATTTTTACTTCCTTGCTTTCAAAGAGATGTTATTCCTACATCTGTATATTAAAATCAGCAAGAGTTTACTCGGACCAGATGGCACGAAATAAACTTTGTATTTAAAGGTCCTAAGCATCACATGATCACAATTGGAAGTGACTGTTTTCCAAGCCAATCACAGGACAAAATTAATAAAAGATTTCCTGGATGTAACTAAAATAACAATGGAGCGCCGAGGATGAAAAATATATCTATGAGCTATTTGACTTTTTCCTTTGTCTGAAATTCGGAAGTTACACGAGCATTACTTGAATCGTAATGCATACATTTTCTTCGTTGAAATATGATAGAAGATAAATAATTTGAAACTCCATTTGATAGTCACTTCAAATTCACATTTATAATTGTTATCAACATGAACCAATCAAATGCAAGTTCACAAATTATCCAACCAAAGAAATGTATAAACTAACAAGTTTCTATCTTGCAAATTCAAATCTTTGTGCCTAAAAGAACAATGATCAAGTACCCTCTGGTGGTGATTTCCCCCTTTTCTCCTTCACCAAAAGCTTAAACAAAATCCTTCTAATTTATATCCTAACCTATATAACTCAACACCTCAGAGGAGCTTGAGAGTATGCTTAATATAAAGAACCCTAAATTGCCTCAGACCCATCACAATAGTCCCATATCGGAAATCAGAAACCTAAATCACGCACGAATCCAGACAGACAGAAATATGCTTAGGCTGCTGCCTTTTGAAAGGCAGAGCCGCAGAGACAATATAACCCAGAAAGATCACTTCTTAAACAATCTAAAGACGTACGAGCGTTTAGGATTTGAACACTTTGCTATAAATTCAATCACATGATCTCAATTTCTTAGAATTCGAACCACAATACGGAACTGGATCAAAGCAATTAATGAAAAATGGACGAACCAGTGGGTAAATAGCTTGAGGAACTGGGCAAGAGCGCAGGCAAGGAAGGCAGAAAGAAGAGGAAGATTATAGGGTAAATCGGAGGAAGAGGAAGAATCTGAGGATGTGGATTGAGCGCTGGTAGTCAGAGAGCCTGCATCAGCTACCGTCATTACTTCGTCCATGTCCGGTGTAGGAGCAGATCTGAAATTGAAACGTAGAAATTGCAGAATCTACGACGTTTTGTGTGGGCAAATTTGAAAAGGAAGGAAAGGAAAGAATACAAAACAGAAGCAAGCCAATCAAGTTTGACTGCGTCTTATTGTTGAATTTTACATTCTATATTTTCCGCCATTTATTTATACTTATTATTATTTTCTCCTTTCAAGAATATAATAGCTTTGCTTATTTGAGCATGAGCAAGCTTTATTAGAATTATAAAGGAATTACAAAGGGGAGAAAATGAGAAAACGAATATATAAATGATAATATTTGATAGAAACATGATGTATGATTATGTTTGATAAGAATGAATGATTTTATAAAATAGCATAAAGTACGGAGATATGTTTAAAAAAAGTTTAAATTATTTTATTAAACATTAAATCTTTGGGGATAAATTTGTAATAAGTCACTTTCATCCTCTCACATGATCACACCTTAAGATGCATTGCAACTGAAAGGAACTTCTGCCTCTCTAAATATCAATTTCGTTCTCCCAAGCTCCTCATCTTAATCTCGTTCCTTACAATTCTCTCAAAAACTTCCTCCCTAGCAAACCATTAAAAAATTTGCGATTCTCGTCTGATCTAAATGTGACAACAACCTCAAACTTTTAGAGATCTAAGTTTAATCATTAAGTTAAAACATTGCTCACTTTAAATTTAGGATATAACACAAGGACTTCCCAAGAGGTTCTTTAGTTTTGCTTACAAAATGTAAATAACCAAACCATAACTGTTTATAAAATAATAATGCTTCGGTGAAAATGACTTTTCGTATGATATGATATTACCAATAAAAAAAGGTTAGTGTAAACTATGCATAAGAAAATAATTTGTTTTTCCATTTAAAGAAGTTAGGGTTGTAGCATATATGTAATTCCAACTTAAATTAATGATACAATGGATACGAAAAATGTAACATGCAAAAATTCCGGGTTTAGAAGATGAACCAGGTAAGAATTATATTGAGGGAAGGTATCAATGGACAACTTTTGATAGAAAGATGATTTGTTCACAAAATGGGATGAGTCCATATTAGACTAGGCTTCATTGGTTTAACACCTAAAAGGGTGTGACTATACCAAATCCAGACTCAAACTAAAAATTACCTCGGGTTTGGATTGACCTACATACTTGAATCCAATCCTAATTTTTAAAATTCGGACTCAAGTCATATCGGTTTGATTCATTATTCACTCTAATTTTTTCGAACAAAGATGTGGCAAATGTAAAGGAGTCTCATTAAATATATTATTAAAGATTAATAAGATGAGAAACATAGCTTGGTGGATTTATAAATTAAACACCTAATAATACTTCATTTAGATGAATGAGGCTCGCCTAATCGTATACGTTACTTCTTATGAATTTACAGATAATAGTTAAAATTACCAGCAAGGTGTTGCTTAAATGGCAATGTAGATTAAGCAACTAGGAGCAAAATAAGATTCATATCCCTTGAATATTTTTATTGGGAAGTCCGAAAGTTCTTGACTATGGCTAAGCTTTGAAAATGTGAGAATTCAGAATCAGAGATGGAAGAAATTACACAAAAAGCTGAGGGTCTGTTTAGTTGTGGAAAAATAGAGCAATTTTCAAGAAAATTGAAAAATGGAAACTGCTGTTTAGTTGTAACATTTTTCAGTTTAGAAAACTGGAAACAGTTTTCTGATTTTTTTCATTTTATGTCTTACAACAGAAAACACCTTTTTGATATTTTCTGAAATTTTCCAAACTGAATAAACACAATATTATTTAACCAGTACAAAACTTTATAATTTAATTTATTTTATACTAATATACATAGTTGTATAATTACTTGTTACTAACTAAAAAATGCATTTTTTTATTGATATATTTTTAGTTTTTGTAATTGAAAGAGGTGTTAAAATAAGGAAATAGG
>CATIWQ010310885.1:0-10400 GCA_949673415.1 Euphorbia schlechtendalii
TTTTGGGTAGGTATTTGCCCCATTTGGGCTTTTGGTGTGTATAATTGCCTCGGAAGGGCCGTGAGTTGGACGTCAAGTGGACATCTCATGGGTAATGTGTGGGATATATTATCGCCCCTTGTGGGCTAAGTTTCGAACGTCAAGTGGACATCACGCAGTAAAAGGAAGGTATGTTTACCATGTACAGGCTAATAGTTGGATATCAAGAGGACATCTCGCTGAAAAGGGGTAATTGATGTTCCTAAGTGGTTTTATGTTGTCCTAGGGCGACACAATCTATAGTATCAACTGTGCCTAAGTGTATGTGATATTGGTTTGGTATGGTGATATGTACATTTAATATCATGAGTGTGTGCGTTCGAGTGTCTGCACAAAAATTCATGGTTAGTATGGTATTTGTACAATAATAAGTTTGTAGCACATAACATGCAACATCCAAACTTCCAACCATAAAACTCCCACGTGTAGGGTTCTTGGCTAGTCTCTATCCTAAGTTTGGTTCATCTTAGTACCAAGAGGATACTAAGGAGTGCACCTGCAGGAAAATATAATGCATGGTCGTTTGTTGGGTAACACCCTAGGGAAAATGCCTATGGGTTATTTACATGAGGGTTTGTAAATGGGTTGTTGATGTAGAAGGTTCTTGTTGCAATAAAATACACTCCATGCCTCCCCTAAATGGGTTGAGGGAGGTACATGCGATATGGCAACAAGTGCTCCACTCGCTCAAGTACTATCTTTTCTCAGGGAGGCAGATTAATACAAGAGAAAGCTTTGCTGTAATAGGGGTGCCTTACACTTATGGGCTAATCCCCTCTATTGCAATGGGTTATTTATGAATATGTCATAATTAAGAGAAAACTGAATAATGTGATCAATAATTTTCAGCACTTATACAAAATCTAAAATCTATGAAAAACAAGTATTAGAAAAAATCCCCAACAGAGTTGCCACTATGAGCGTGCGACATGGAGCGGTGGGCCGAGAGCACATGGAGATGAGAGGTGTAGTCCACCGGGGTGTTTGAAAAAAGGTGCACCGGGTCGGGGACGCGGATAAGGTTGAAAGAGAAGGGAAAACAATTTTAGATCTGTTCGAACCCGAATCCGCCGTCTCTTAGTGTGGAGTCGCCACTTGGATTAGCTCTTTCTAGAAATTAGAGTCCAGTGAGACTTAACGTCCGGGGGATGGCCCACCAAGACCCAGAGATTCGGGTCCGGGATAAGTTACTTATTTCTTATGTGATCACATTATATTACATCTACAGAAAATCGTATTTTCTTGGTTATGCATATTCGCACTTAGATCATTTTTAGACTTTATATGCATGATTCACGTATAATAAACCATCCACAAAATGGAATAATAAACCATTCACGAGGCATTAAATAAATGTGGAAAGAAAATGCGAAAATAAAAATTACAAGGCTTCCAAAAATTGGGGGATGCACCGCCCGCTAACCTATTAATTACATTTCCTCAAAAATATGTGCAATACCCGAAGGAAAAATAAAATCCTAAACATACATCTAAGCTGCATCCAAAAAGGTTAGCACAGGGGATATCACATATGTTCGATTTGATATTAGCGAGGCCCGTGTGGCCTAAATAAAACATCGAAGGTTTAAATTTGTTATCTTAAATAAAAATAGTTCATTTTTATTTACATATATGTTGGTCAATTTTATTAGTGAAAATGATTGCATGGTAAAAGGTGAGGTCTGTTATCCGGGAATATATTTTATTCCCTTCGTTGGGGGTATTCTAACATATATATTAAAAAGAAATAAAAGATGGAGAAGAGAATTACAACATTTATAATAATAAGGAATAAAAATAATTCCTAGGTCCACAAATAAAAATCAGAAAGAGATGAAGCAAATGAAAACACGGAATCCGCAATTCTAGGAACTCAGAGGCTTTTACCCTTTTGACGTGAATCCACTTCGGCGTATCCATTTGATCCCTGGGAGCATTCCTCGTTCGTTTTGATTTAATTGTATTTTAATTGGAAAATAAGTGTTTATTTATCCAAAAAGATAATCAGACTCAGGTTCTAAATTTCTTTTAGACCCGAGAATATCTGAGGATATTTAAAGAAAAGGTAGATGAAAAAAATGATTTGAAAACAATTAAAATTTGGAATCCAAGCATCTTTTGGATCCGAATATCTTTGAAGAAAATATTTATCCGAAAGATAATCAGACTCGGGTTCTAAATTTGTTTTAGACCCGAGAATATCCGAGGATTTTTAAGAAATGTAGGAAGAAGAATGATTTAAAAATAATCAAGATTTGAGATCCAAATGTGTTTTGGATCTAAATTATACAAAAGAAATTGAAAGAAAATATTTTTGGTGTTTTTTTCGTTGTCTTTTTCTCTGAAAATCTAATTTTTTGTTTAAAATTTCGAGCCCCCTTCAATCCAAAAAAGTCCGACTATTTATAAAAAAATCCCGGAAAATCCAAGAAAGGCAAAAAAGCTTGGCGTGGTCACCTAAAAGTTTGGTGACCTCGCCAAACTGGTTGGCGAGGTCGCCAAGAATATATATATATATATATATATATATATATATATATATATATATATATACCTATATTTCCAAATGACCCAATTAAATTATTTTGGACCCTAAAAAATATTATAAGCCTTCAAATATTTATTTAGGGACTCAAACATTATTTTTAACGAGGAGAACTCCCATTTGAAGATCATCGGATGGTCGAAAACCGTGTGATTCGAGGATAAATATCCTGAAAAGCCGTCATCATTGAATGCGCGAGTTGGTACAAAATCCCGTGCTCACACTAGTAACAAATACAATACGCTCCTTCCATCAGGTTAAATATCATCCAGTCTATTGAGTTCGGATTAAGTGTTAGCTCATGTCATAGTCGTAGATTAGAAATCCATTCTGTCAATCTTAAACTCTAATCAGATGTTATGAGTGCGTTTCTTCAATAAGGGGCCCTAAGGTACATCTCCCATTATATTACTATATCAGGAGCAATGGATCCCATCTTGACTACTCGACTTACTAACATGTGATCATTACTATATCCATAATCACCCGTATCATCCTAATCGCCTGGGTATGAATAAGTATGACCCAAAGTATAGCAACTCCTACCCAACGTAACTAGTATCTCAGGTCTGAGGATACTTGTATTGCTCCTGCAATAAGACATGACACCAACACATGGATATAGTTATTTTCGAGTATTTGTCTTATAACGGTCTCCAATGTATTACCCGAATACATTCATGTGTTAACTCAAGGTACCACCTATAGCTCGTGAGATCGGTTGCTTGGACTAAATCTAAGGGGTAAGCCTACGTATGCTAGTCTGTCTGCTTCATTGATGTCCAGTCTCAATGAAACTATGACAATGGATATTTAGACTATTCATAGTAAAACATATGTGTAGTTCTCACACCACATATCTCCCACTATGTCCTTGCACTTTTACGCTATGAAGTAGTCATGGACTTTGTCTTATCAATCCGCCTATGCATAATACTATACATAGATGATACCAGTGAGATACATAAATAAATAAAACCACGGATAAATAACAAAGATGCCTTAATTATTATTAATAATAATATGAAACTGTGTGTACATTATAACTAATTAATATATATCACCCTAATTGCCTCTAGGAAATACATCATGTCTAATAATCTCCCACTTGCACTAGAGCCAATTGCCCATGTGCTTCATGCCATAATCATTAACATGTTGGTCATGCTTAACCTAAGTTAATGGCTTAATTAGCCCATTCGTTAGATTCTTTTAGGTTGTATTCTAAGCTTATATCCTTTCTAGCTACTCTCTCTTAAATGAGATGGTATTTTCTGAGTACATATCTATTTCTCTAACGAGATTGTGGTTCCGTTTCCTGGGCAATAGCCCCATTATTATTTCAATAGACCGCTATTGGATTCATAGTGCTAAGCACCACACCGAGATCACCAATAAATCCCTTTAACTAGACTGCTTGCTTAGCTGCTTCTGAAGTAGCTATATACTCAGATTCTGTGGTTGAATCGGCAGTTGTATCCTATTTGAAACTTTTCCAAACAACTACCCCTTTGTTGAACATAAACACATACCTCGACTGGGACATATAATAGTCCCTGTTAGACTGAAAACTAGCATCAGTGTATCCCTTCGTAGGGAGATGACCTTCTCCATGTACCAAAAATATATCCTTAGTCCTACGTATGTACTTAAGGATAGTTTTAACAACCATCCAGTGCTTCTCACCTAGGTCACATTGAAATCTATTCATGACGCTCAATGCATGTGAGACGTCAAGCCGAGTGCATACCATAACGTACATGATGGATCGTATCACTGAGGCATAGGGTATTTCATTCATGCGTAGTCTCTCCTCTTGTGTTCTTGGGCACTCAGATTTATAAAGGTTAATTCCGTGAGATATTGGAAGATAACCCTTTCTTGACTGCTCAAGGTTAAATCTAGCCAAAACCTTGCTTATGTATGTACTTTGTGAAAGACCCAGCAGCCTTCTGGATCTATCTTTTGTAGATCTTTATACCAATTATAAAAGTTGCTTCTCCAAGGTCTTTCATGGAGAACTTCCTTGACAACCATGACTTAACTATTTGAAGAAAAGGAACATCATTTACTATCAGCAATATGTCATCGACATATAATACAAGGAAAACGATCACACTCCCACTAGCCTTCTTATATACACAAGGATCATTAGCGTTTGACACAAAACCAATTTCATAGATTGTCTCATCAAACCTAATATTCCAACTCCATGATGCTTGCTTAGGTCCATAAATGGACATCTACAACTTGCATACCTTTCAGCCATCCTTAGATGAAAAACCCTCAGGTTATGCCATAAACACATCCCTATCCAGATTCTAGTTAAGGAATGTTGTTTTCACATCCATCTGCCAAATCTCATAGTCAATGCTTTCTTTTTTACTGTAACCTTTTACAACCAGCCTTGCTTTATAGGTAATTACGTTACCATCCATGTCAGTTTTCTTCTTGAAAACCCACTTGCATTCTATGGGCTTACTCCCACTTGGACCATCAATCAAGTTCCAGGCTTCATTTTCATACATGGTATCCAACTCTGACCTCATGGCTGCAAACCATTTGTCAGACTCTGAGCCTTCCATTACCTCCTTGTAAGTCTTGGGCTAATCATCTTCCATAAGGAAGAGATGTTTATCATTAGTTATGAGAAACCCGTATCGCTCGGGAGCAATTGGAGCCCGACCTGACCTATGCAATGTTAGTGTTATAATAGGTTGTTCTATGCTTACACTTTCTTGTGTAACAAGTGTAGGAATAATCAGTTGATTATTTATTTGATCTTCTTGAGTGCCTAACTCAAGATTGCTCCCACTAGCTTTCGTAAGTATATGCTCCTTCTCAAGGAATTGAGCATTTCTAGAAACAAGGACTTTTTTTCCTTGGGATCATAAAAGGTATACCCCATAGTCTCCTCAAGGTAACCTACAAACAGACACCTATCACACTTAGCACCCAGCTTATCTTAACTAGTCTTCTTTACGTAAGTAAGACATCCCTAGCTAGTTTCTTACCATACCACAATCTGTATGGTATTTGATCAACTGAATTAGAGGGTACTCTATTTAGAATATAAAATGTGCTCTTAAGTGCATCACCCTAAAAAGATTTGCTGAGTTCTTCTTCGCTCATCATGGACCGAACCATATCAAGTAGGGTTCGATTCCTCCTTTCTAACACTCCATTTTGTTAGGGTTTATAAGGAGGTGTCCACTGGGATAAAATATTATTATATCCATTAGCTAATCCTGAAACTCTTGGCTTAAGTATTCACCGCCTCGATCAGATCGAAGGGTTTTGATACTTTTCCCAAGTTGTTTCTCTACTTTAGTTTTAAACTCTTTAAATTTGTCAAAACTCTTAAACTTGTGCCTGATAAGGTACAGATAACCATATCGCAAATAATCATCAATAAAGGTTATGAAGTAGATGAAACCCTCGTGTATCTTAATACTCATTGGACCACATTCATCAGAATATATTATTTCCAAGGTACAAGTAGCACGTTGACCCTTTCCTTTGAAAGGTTTCTTAGTCATCTTCCCCTTTAAACAAGGTTCACAGGCACTATAGGATTCTCATTCCATTGGGCCCAAGTCACCACATTTGTGTAACTTAGTTAAGCGAGTCTCATTTATATGGCCTAGACAATAATGCCATAAGTATGACGATTTCTCATTATCTAATCTCGATTTCTTAACAATGTTCATATTTAGAATTTCAGTCTTAGTAACTAGAACATAAATGCAAGCAATAGATATTCCACAAGCATAAAGAACATTATCACGTCGAATTTGACAATTATTATTTGAAAATAAAATCTCAAATCCCTCTGTTGCTAAACCCGCAACAAAAACAATATTCTTAGTGATAGCAGGAATACAATAGTAATTGTTCAAAACTAAAACTAAGCCACTAGGGAAACGAAGGCTATATGTCCCCATAGCTATTGCAGCAACCTATGCTCAATTTCCAACTCTTAGGTCCATTTCCCTCTTTGCAAGCCTTTTACTGGTCCCGCAATCCCTGAACAGAAGTATAGCTATGAATACCACAACTAGTATCTAATACCTAAGTAGACTCAGAGGGAACTATAGAGAAACTCTCTATTATGAACATACCTGAAGTAGATGCCTCACTTAGCTTCTTCACTTGTTCAGAAATCTGAACCTTGCAATCCTTCTTTAGTGGCTGACCTTGCTACATCAGAAGCAAACATTTGCAGTTCCTTTCTTACTTTTCTTCTTCTAGCAAATTTTCTTCTTGGCACTCAGACCCTTTCCAAAACACCCATCCTTGGAAGGTTTGATTTTCTCAACCAGAAGTAAAGCCTTTGGATCCTTTCGAATCTTAGGCTCTACCATTTTCAGCATGATGACCAACTCGGGAAGTGTGCCATCTATCTTGTTTATAGAATAATTAGTCACAAATTGTGAATAAATATCAGCTAATGAGGTAAGAATCATATCCACTCATAATTCGTGATCTATCACAAAACCTAGTCGAGTCAGCTTCTCTATATAACCCAATAGTTTAAGAGAATGATGTGGTGCTGAAGTGTCAGCCTGCATCTTCGTTCCAAATAAGAGCTTTTATATATCAAATCTCTTGGACTTGGCCTGCTCTGAGAAGAGCTCACGAAGATGGAGAATCATGGTGTGGAGGTCTATGCTCTCATGCTATTTCTGAAGCTCAGAATTCATGGTTGCTAGCATTATACATGCTGCTATTTCACAATCCTTTCTATACTTCTCCCATGCCTCATGTTCATTGGCATAAGCTATCCTTTCAGATCTGAGGACTATCCTCACCGCCCTAAACCAATCAGTAAAGTTTGAACCATTTAATTTATTGTTAAGAATTGAGAAAAAATTTATGTTCGGATTCATTGTTCAACCTAGATATAAGGTAGAATTTGTTTAGATATTAGTTTATGTACATGCATTTAATATTAGGTCTTTATTTAAATACATAATCCTACTATTTTCTCGACATTCAAATAGCCCATTCAATTTAAATTCGGGAAATATGGTTCCTTAGTAGGTAGCATCCATAGCCGCTTATCATGACCCCCAAGTAAAGCCATAATAAGACAACCATGGTTGGAACCCTTACATTTGCATCTCATACAATTGCTAATCCATTTGAGTTCTCTTTCTCGAGATGTGCACACCCAATTGTACGACTCCTTAAATGTGTCTCCAATCAAGCATCAGCTTCAATGATAGGGATAACTAACCCATTTTGGTTAAAGCATTAACCCCATCTAGTCTCATGACCAAACACATGTTAAGGGAAGGCATGTTGTACATGTGCTTACATCCGTTAATAAGGTTCATATCATGACTTATGATTGGAAGACAATCTACAGCCTTAATATTATTGTAGGGATTTTATTGGTGCTCCTAGTCTCACCCTAGTCTAGGTCTTATACGATGGCTATGATTATGATAATAATAATTCTAGGTTATTTGGAATTATTAACTCTAAGGGAACATGCTCAAGACTAGTACATTATAATCATTCCATTATGCCAAGACTACACATAGCATGCAAAACAAACAAGGTTCATGTTTAAGTTCTTGCACCTATGTCTCTAGGTTTTAAATTTAATAACTTAAACCATGTTTGTAAAATCATATGCGAAATCCAATTCCCATACTAGAAATCAACTAAGTCATAAAAGCCCCCTCCAATCCTTGCTAAAATAACCACATGCATTTCGATTTGTTGGACCACGGACAACTCTGATTTAAAGATTTCATTCTTTAATTGAGTGAAGTACGGGACAACCCACAATTTAAGCATTTACACGTGTGGTAAAACATTGCTAATTTATATGTTAATCACCTAAGCTAAGTTTGAGCAAAACCTTAATCTAGTTATCACATCATTTTCAATAACGGGAATTGAAACCTAAGTCATGCATATCATACTTTAATCAATTCATAGAAAATATCAATTTCAACATATTTTAATCAATCATGCATAGCATTAGGCATGCTCAAATACCGCTACTAGTTAATCAAGACAGTAATTGAACATGCAACGTTGCAAGGTGGAATTTCAAAACTTAAAATTAAACTAAAATGATCTCCTAAGCATGCCATGATTGATATAATTTAAGTTGAAACATTCCATAGATGCCAATAGATTTATAAAACTTATAAAAAAAACCCTCTGATATAAGTTTAGAGTATTACCAATTAATGCATACTTTTCCCTTTGATTTGGATGTGGCGTTCTCTTAGAGTAATTTGGAAAAGCTCTGTTAGCATAAGCCTCCAAACTAGGATAGCCTCTATGATTGATCCACACGAATCTTCACCAACCAAAACCTCATTGAGGTAGAACCCATTAGTAAACAGTAGCTGCTAGACCGCTTGAAGACCAACCTGAAAATATAAACTAAGAGGGGTCACATCAAAATAGAAAGAGCTTAGATAGAATTCTTCATTGCTTTTGGAGGATCTCGCACAACTCATGAAGAAAGAGATATCGAATTTAGAGAGGAAGGCTAAGCTGATGTGTGGAATAATGAGAGAGGGGAGGTCTATTTATAAGGAGAGAGGGAGAGTTTGACTCACCCTCAAACACAATGTGGGATGTGAATATTCCCATCCCAATAAGTGGGTCAACTATTGATAAGTGTATAATTACACTTAATATCATATTAATTTTACACATTAAACACTATAAATTAAGTCATTTTTATACTTCATATAAAAGATTTCATGTGGTATGTAGTCATTTTTTATGCAAATGTAGATATTAAGTACATCTTGGGAGTAAACTGATCTAAAGTGGAATTCTATGAAAAAAGAGTGAAAAAGGTGAAAAAAGAGTGACAAAGGTGCAAAAAGATGCATAGAACTTAAAGATTTGGCTTAGGATCGGAACTGTCAAAGATCGGTGAAGTTGCAAGGAGAATTCTGAAGAAAATGCATTTCACGATCGTGACAATCGTTCGTGGTCACGACTTGTATACTTTAGAAATAGAAGTCTGACAATCAAAGATTCACGATCGTGACATATATATCATGATCGCGACTTGGATGGTTTTCTGGTTTTATCTTCTTAACTACCAACTGCCAGATAAGCATGATCAACCGCTATCAACCACCATCAACTACCAACGAAAAGACACTTATCAGAAGTCAACCAATCATGAAAAGGTGCCTATCTATTATGGATTAAATCAAAGCTTCTCAACCAATCACAATGAAGAGATGCAATCTTTTACCAATGGACATAACCCTTCATTTGGATAGACGCAACCCTTCGAACTCTATAAATAGGGTTCCAATCATCACAAATTTCGTGCACCACCACATCACAGAGTGCAGAAGAAAGGGCTGAAAGATAGTGTATAGTGTGTAGATAGAGAGTTTGCTACGTTCATAAGTGTTAGCGAGAAAATGTTTAAGTGATTCGAATCCTTGTTTCGATCACTAGATTTCTCTATATTCTCGAACGATTGTTGTATAAGTGTACTTGTAAATCACTTATCAATAAAAGTTTTCATTCTTCAATATTCATTTGTTCGATATTCACAAAGAATAGCATCCTAGCGGAGGTTCTGTACTGGCCGAGACCGAATTCAAAGCAGACGCGGGAATTGATGACTCCCATTAAAGAGTGGATACGGTTTGATCAACTTAGCTTTCACTTGCATACCTTACAACTTTGCTTTGCTTTCTACTTATACTTTCTATTTCGAAGTTTATGATATGTCTATGTGTTATAATGCGTATTTCGTGTTAAGTCATTTATATTAATCAAGTTATATGCGTTGGAGTTAATTTTAAGAGTAATT
>CATIWQ010310932.1:0-11555 GCA_949673415.1 Euphorbia schlechtendalii
TTTTGCATCGCGCATTTCTCTCCATCAAAATCTCTCTTCCATGTTTCAATTACCCCCGATTTTTTCTAGATCGAAGTTTCTTCAAGTTTCTACTCTCTGTAATTTTTAAATTCTCTGCACAATTCTAATTTTCTAGCTTTCGACCAGTTTTTTTTCAATTGAGAATGGGGATCCATGGAGTTGAAATCCTGTTGTTGCTGATAGATTTCATTTTATATTTTTTTTCTATTTGTCTTTTTGTGTTTGTTTTTGTTCTTAATTTTGTAGAAGAATTATGCAATTTTTGTGTTGTAATTGATGTGAGGATTTCATTAGGCTGTATGCAATTGTAAATTTATATATTGATTTGATTTGTATCACTTTCATTGGTCTTGGGAAACCTGTTCTTCAAAATATTCCTGAACTTAAATCAACTGATAGGTATAATTAATTATCTTATATGTTTAGATAACTTTCTAATGCATTTTCATCATTTTTCAAGATTATTTTAACATAACTTGTTCTTCATACCAGTTAGATACCAGTTACCTACCAGATTCTAACAAAATGTAGAAAATTACAAGCTAAATACCAGTTAGATACCAGATTTTAACAAAATGCAAAAAACTACAAGCTAATACAACTTAAATACTACTTACCTACTAGATTCTAAGAAGATTCAAAAAATTACAAGCTAAATACCAGTTAAATACCAGTTAGATACCAGTTTCCTACCACTTTCTTACTAGTTTTGACATTTTTTGTTCTTCATACCAGTTAGATACTAGTTAGATACCAGATTCTTACTATTTTAATTTCAATACCAGTTTTCTACCATTTACATGCAGTTTTCTACTGTTTTGATTCAATAATTTTATCTTTCATGTTTTAATCATTTTCTAAGGCATTTTAATTAAGTTTCAATATTATTTTGACATAATTTTTCTTCATACCATTTTCCTACCACTTTCTTACTAGGTTTGACATTTTTTGTTCTTCATAATAGTTTCCTACCACTTACCTATTAGTTTCTTACTAGTTTTGACATTTTTTATTCTTCATACCAGTTGCATACCAAATTCCTAATATTTTTTATACAATACTTTTGTTGAATTCTTTTTTACATGTTGTAATCACTTTCTAATGCATTTTCATTACTTTTAAGATTATAGTTGTTTGTTTATTGTTATGGAGATAAAATTTTGACATGTATTTGTGTTACCTACCATACTTTCATAACAAAATCAACACTTCTTGTTTATCCTACCAGTTACATACCACTTATATACTAGTTTCTTACCAGTTGAAAAAATATTTTCGAAAAATTGAGCATCATATCAAAAAAATAAGTAGTTTAAGAGATAATGATGAAATAAGATAAGAAAATTAAAAAATAAGCGTAGAAGGTAATGGAGATGAACACAGAAACTTTGGAGTGTATAGAAGGTAAATATGAAACTTAATTGGTCAAATAAGTTAGGACACAAAACTTAGGCTGAAATTATTCATAGCTTTCTGCCCATTTATATAACTTCCCCTATAATTTTTCATCCCTCAAGATGAGCATCATTTAACTTGATGCTTATGAGATCTAATAGGTGAATTTGAACTTTGAATTTTGGAGAACACAAAGGCTTTGTGAAGACATCCGCAAGTTGATTTTTGGAAGAGACTGGCACGAGATGAATGATGTCATAATGCACCTTGCATCTCACAAATTGACAATCTATGTCTACGTGTTTAGTTCTCTCATGAAAAACATAGTTGTTGGCAATGTGCATTGCTGATGAGTTGTCACATAACAAAAGTTCAAGATTGACTACTTGAATCTTTAAATCTCTTAGTAAATAAAACATCCACTTGATTTATGATGCTGTAGTAGACATATCCCTATACTTTGCCTCAATTGAACTTTTGGAAATTGTATTATGCTTCTTGTAGACATATCCCAAGACATAAGTGATTCTCCAATGAAAATTGATTTGTCTCTTTCCGATTTGCCCAATCTAAATTAGTATAAGCTTGGATTTGTTTATATCCTGTTACAGAGTAAAATAGCCCTTTGGCAGGCTATCCTTTGAGATATCTAAGTATATTGTGTGTTATAGTGAGGTGGCTTTCATGTGGCTCTTTTAGATGTTGGGATAACGTGTGAACCACATAAGAAATAAAGTTTCATGTAATTTGTATAGTCTTCCAGCTTGTTGCTCTATGTACAATCTCGAAAATCATTCATGACAAGAGTTGAACATTGCTTTGATTCAAGGAATCCATATTCAACCAATACCTTTGGTACACATGTATTCCCTTGCTGCTTCTTGCTATTTCCAATCAAGTATATACTTCAACTGTCCTAGATCTTTTATACTGAACCAATTATGCAAGTACAGTTTTATATCTTTTATTACCTACTCATTATTACTTGCAACTATTATTTCATCAACATAAACAATCAAGGCTAAATAAACATCTTTTTTTGCTTTATAAATAAAGAAGGATTTGACACTGATTGATCAAATCCTCTATTGATTAAAGTTGCAGTTAAAGTGGAATTTCATTGTCTACTCACCTGTTTTAATCTATAGAGTGATTTTTGTACCGTACATACATCACTAGGAGTTTTTGAGTTTATACTTGGTGGAAATTCCATGTATATTTCCTTATCTAAACAACCATGAAGAAATGCATTGTTGATGTCCAATTCCTCCAAGAGCCAATTTTCTTTTGCTACAATAGCTAAAAACATTCTAACAATTGTTATCTTTAATATAGGTGAAAAAGTTTTCAGGTAGTCTATTCAATGTTGTAGGGTATATCCATTGGCTACTAACCTAGCTTTGTATTTATTCACAGTCCAATCACTCTTTCTTTTAATTCCATAAACCCATTTACAACCTACGGAGATTTTTCCTTAGGGAAAAGTAACTATGTCCCAAGATTATTATCATATAGAGCTTTAAAATCATTGTTCATAGCTTCTTGCCATTCTTTTGACGTAGCTGCTTCCCTATAGGTCTGTGGTTCACTATCTACTATGATTTGTAAATAAAAAAGTTCTTCAAAGTTTGTCATAAGAAATTCAAGATGATACAGGCTATGACTTTTTACTTTTGAGAGTCTTATTTTCTTTTGAAGCTAGAAAAGATACATGATAATCTTTCCAATATTGAGGCTCTTTATGCGTTCTGACATGTCTCTTTCCACCAATCTGAACATTGGGATATTGAATTTTTAAATACTCATATTCGGGCATTTTTCCATACAATTTCTCATAAGGACTAATGTCATTAAGAAAATGAGCTGGTATGCTATTTATAATATGCAAAGCATCTGACCCAAATATAATTCAGAAAATATTAGGTAAGCAACTTTGAATCTTTAAACTTTTAACAACATTCATGATATGTTGATGTTTTTTTTCAACCACATCATTTTGCTGAGGTGTCTCAACACATGATGGCTGATGCAAAATTCCATTTAAAGAATCAAATTGACTCATCTTGAACTATGGTCCATTGTTAGACCTAACTACCTTAATTCACTTAGTAAAAAGAGTTTAATTATGCAATAAAATTGTTGCATAACATTACTAACTACAACTTTAGTTTTTGTCATTATGATCCATGTAAACCTTGTAAAGTCATCTAAAAATACTTTAAGCCATCTAAAGGGTCTATTATAGGTCCACAAATGTCTACATGTATAAGATTAAACTTTTCCTTGCTAATAGTTTTGGATAAATGAAAAGGCAACTTCTTCTGCTTAGCTTGTGGACAAATATCACATACAAAATCTAACTGACAACAATATCAGAAAATATATTGTACAAAGTAGCTAGTCTTTTATTTGACAAATGTCCTAAAATATTACCAAAGGTCACTTTCATTACAAACTGCAAAAAAAATGTTCTCTATTTAAGTATAGATAGGAAAAATATACCATACTCAAGTGATATAATCCATTTTAGCCTTAGCTAAACTAATCCTCCTCTACGTAGCATTGTATTATATCAAGCAGTTTGAAGAGGAAAAAATTACTTCACAATCTAGTGACTCACGTAGGTTTGTTGAGTGGTATCCCTCCAACTTGTGGGATCCACTATATATATAATTATAAAAAAAGGAATAAGAAGAAGTCAAGAAGGGGCGACAAATATAGGTGAAAATTGAAGGAGTGATTGAAGGCATTATGCATCTTCAATTGCCTATATATAGAAAGGTTTCTGCCTCATTTGAGATGCAGAACAAAGAAAAGAAAACACAGATATATCAATATCTGTGTAGAGATTCTTAGAAAAGGGATTTCTAAAAATTGGGAAGAGCGAAAATAGTAAGGTTTTTGGGAAACACCTGAGTAATACTATTTTGTAATAATATCTTTTGTACCTGCTCTTGTTATTAAAGTGGAAGAAAAAAAATCGGAGTTTGTCCCGTGGTTTTTCCCTAAATTCAATTAGGGTTTCCACGTAAAATCATTGTGTTCCTTTTTATATTCCGTTGCTATAGTTTTTCTTGTAGTATTGTTATTAGTCCTTTCAAGGTTATTAATAGAAAGAAAATTATACTGAAAAGCATGAATACATTACACATCATGTAATACGAAAGTCTCAGTAAGATAAATATTCTCTATATGAGTGGCTTGTAATCTCAAATTTTTTTGCAACAAGACAAGCCAATTTGAAACCTTTTTCATATTGACAAAATCATTTAAGTTACTTGTTATATGACTACTTGCCTCTATATCAACAATTAAAAAAAATATCAGTTTTATTTAAGGATTCCGAACCTGATGTAGAAGTTGTATTGTTGTAATCCACCATCACATGATCACTATTGTATTGCTGGATTGTGTTTGCTGCATGAGCTTGAGCAACATTGTTAATAGACTATTGCTGAAAAAAATGCTTATGCTGTTTATGTACAATATATGCTATTTATGCCAATTATCCTTGAGAGAACACAATAGGTGTATTGTTTTTCAGTGTGCATTTCGTTTCCATAAGATGTCTCCTCAGTCCCATTGAAAGCTTGATTGTTTTCTAAAATCTCTTGCTCATAGTATTCTTGAGTTGTATCAATATAGGAATTTACCTCATTAGCTTTGACAAACCTCTGCTTGAAATAAGGTGGATACCCATTTTTCTTCCAGCAGTTGACTACCAAATGGCTTCCATTACAAAAAGAACATTTCATTTCATTCCATTGCCATTAATTATGATACTAATTTCTGAAACCATTGTTATGCTGTTGAAAATTCTTGTATTGATTACCCCCTCCACGATGACTGTTATTCAAATAGTGAGGACCATTGCTTCTCTGATCTTGAAAGTAATAATTTCCAAAGTGGCCATGTTCTTAATTGTTGCAAAAACCCCCCTTTCTTTTCGTAAAAGATGCAAATTCTTGAATTGAATACTCTTAATTTTTATACCAAATTCCCTCTCCAAATGCATAACCAAAGAAAAAACCTTATTCAAGCTTGACAATATATCCATTTCCATTTGAGATTTGATCCCAGAAAAAAATCCATTCAATCCCTTTAGAAAACAGACTACCAGATTTGTCTCTTGTACTTTTCTTATAGAACCACTCACATTACAGAAGCAACCCTCACTAGAACAAGAATGAAACATACTCTAAGTACTAAACTCATCCTGTAAAGTTTGCAAATATGCAAAATATTCACTAGTAGACCTATTACCTTACGAGATTGAAATATTTCACTCTGCAAATCTGCCAAGCGATAAGCATCAGATTGAGATAATTAATCCTTCAAATTGTCCCAAAGTATCTAAACAGTATCGAAACTTATGGTAGTTTGGGTGATTGAAGGGCTCAATGACTTGACAAACTAGGATAAAACCATGTTGTTGCATCTACTCCAAAGACTGTAATTGAAGTTTCCAATTTGAGGCTTCACTATCGTACCATCTACAAACAAACTCTAACTTGTTTTTCAAAAGAAGATCTAATTTTCATGCTTCTTTCCTAGGTATGATAGATAAACCTATCCAACAACGGAGTTATAGGAATCAGAGATGGGTTCTCACCCAAATGAAGGTCAAAGGGGCTATTCTCGTCGAATCTTTGATGATGTTCTTTCTTCACTATTACTGAAACTCAAGATACTTCAATTAAATAGGAAAATCAATAAAGAATAACAATGCATAACTTAAAAATGAAATATAACTGAAATTAGAAATGGTAACATATTAGAGAAAGAAATGATGAAACTAAGAATTACTCTGATACGTACCATGATGATTTTCGTACAGAAAGAAAGAAGAAATTTCCATTAAAATTGATTGTATGAAAAAATTGACGAAGTGAATATACAGAGTTGTTGTAGCCTTATATAAAAGTAGTTATAGTAAGAAAAAGGAAAAGACCTTAAAGCCCTTCAGTTACAATAACTTCGTTTGATGCCTTTTTTTAATTTCTTTTTGGTATAATAACTTATTTGGTATTTTCAATCTTGTCACATGGTTTGCTCGGTCCAGATTCAAAAAATTTTTTGGATAAAATCCCAAATGATTATACTTTAGTGAGTCTACTTGGCTATTTTTTCCGGTATTAATATCTTTACCTGAAGGCCAACAATTATTAGGATTTGTGCAGCTGGTTAGCTCTTGTAAATGGCCCATGCATGCCAACCCTCGAAGCTTAACACACGCGCGGGACTTGGAAAGAGTTATTCTGCTGAGGCACACATAAAGTGGTATGCATTCTTACTTAGTTACAAGAGTTCTTAGGGAAAAAAAGATACAAATTTTTTGAAAGATTGCCTCAATCAAGCTTTAGCATAGGCTTGATTCAATCGTACAAAACATTAGAAGATATGAATACGTGTTATAAAAAAAAGGGAGGTAATAATGTATTTGGTCAAACATGATGAAAGATTTAAATACTAACCGAAATACCCATTATGTCATCTTATATCAAACCCCGAGTGAAACTCAATATCATAGCCTCATGGAATTAGTTTATAAACATGCATATATATTACATCTATCATATAAAATAAATGATGAAATGCCTTTATTAGTTAAATAAATTTGTACTTACATCACAGTAAAATATAACGAACATTATTGCCCATATTGTTAGGAAATCAATTCAAAGATTGAACAAAGTCAAGGAATAATCATACCTCAATCACAGCTCAATTGTCATCAATACCATTTATTATTATTTTTTCTTCTATTGTAAACACAGTCTTAGTATAAAACAACATTGTAATACAGAATACATCAATGAAAACAATAACTTCCCTATCAATTCTAAGGACCATCTTCTTAACATGGTACTAGAGCAGAGTTTTTGATCCTCTAGGACTGAGAAAAGTTTCATCATTATCCACCAACAAACCTGAAAAAACCAAATAGCCAAACACCAAATCAAAATGTCAGAAAACTCCAACCAAATTATACCAGAAGAAATCGCAATCCAAATAGCTAACTTGCTCAAACTTGGTTAGGAAATCAGCAACCGAGTGAATCCAGTAGCCTTTCAATAGGCTTCAAATTAAATAGTGAAAATTACCCTCTTTGGGCATGTCTCATAAGAAAGGTAATTAGAGGAAGGGGTAAAGTGAAACATCTTACAACCAAAACACCTAAAGACACAGATCCATTATTCCTTAAATGGGAATAGTTGGATCAAATCGTATTCACGTGGATAATTCAGAATATCGAGCCATCATTGATCAACAATGTTGTTCAATACCCAACCGCAAAATCACTATGAGACGGCTTGGCCATCACTTATGGTAGTGGTGGGGACTCATTTCAAATCTATGAGCTACACAGAAAGGTTAGCACACTATGACAAGGCAGTGAGTCCCTTGAGGGACTATGGAATAAGTTACAAAATATATGGATGAGCATTGACTAGAAATCCTCAAATCCAATCACTAGTGCAGAACAGGGCCTTTGGCCTCGGTTGAAACAGGCTCATTTGCATCGGTTATCCACCGAGGCCAAAGCCCCAGAGAGAAATGTTGTTTGAGCCTTTACCTCGGTTGGGTACAACCGAGGCAAAAGGGTCATATTGCCTCGGTTACTATAAAACCGAGGAAAATTCGCCCGTTCATGAATACATCATTGTGCGTGAACATTGCCGTCGGTTTCCCGTAAAACCGAGGCAAATATTAGCGTTTTTTTTATATTTTATTTTTTGATATATATATATATATATATATATATATATATATATATATATATATATATATAAAATATTATTATTTTATTATTAATCATGTAACTAACACATACTAATTAATTAATAACACATCTAATAATATAAACCAACACATCAAACCATCACCAACAAAAAGATTATATTAAGATTGGCTCCTCATCATGAACGTGGAACTTGCTCTACATCAAACAATAAAGTAAAGGTATATGTGATTCTGCCTCTTACTATGCTGCATTCAATCTTAAAATAAAACCGAAACTTAAAAATTATAAAAACATTTCAAGTCCCTAAGGTTAAGAAAGGGGACACATATTAGTAAAACAATGGTAAAAGTAGTTCTACTGACTACGGCGTAAATGAGTTCAACAAATGGTTTTCACTTAAGATGTAAGATGCATAAGTATTTATTGGAACAAGATGCATTATATAGAGATAAATCACAACACACGAACACAATGAAAAATGATAGTTGATACCTACTTATTGTCACTCCTTTGACACAAAATTCTAAAATAAGAATTTCATTTACTTTCTTCTATAGACAGTTAGCCTATACCTTTATCACTGCATTCTACCGCTAAGTTCAAATTGCAGTATAAGCAAAAACTCAGAAGGCAAAAAAGGAACAAATACATATTACTAGTGAAAACAGATTCAAGAATTTTACTAATATTATACTTATTAATGAAATATAAGTAAACATTCATTTGAACTCAATAATTCAAGTACCTGAATATCCACCCACATTAAATCCTTCACTCCATCAGGTACATTTTTCCACGCGTCATAAATTATTATTCCTCCCAAGTGTGCCACAGTAATTAGCCCATGATGCACGATATGGTCCTGTAGGAGGGTCCCCTTCCTAATCCAGAACTCCAAATTCATTAATTGATCTGCCTTTGCCCTTGGAAGGACCTCTCTTCCTCGTACTTGTCATAGTGGATTGTGTGCCAGCTGAATTAGACGCTATTTACCTGCATAATATGTAACAAAAATAATCATAGTCTCGTTCGCAACTGTATCAATTTCGCAATTGTATAAAAAATAATCAAGTCTGCCACAATAATCATAGTCTCATTATTTAACTCTATCAATTTCGCAACTGTATCTTTGTATTTCATTCTTAAAATTCATATAATCTTTTTATTCAGTACATTGAAAAATATTCAATTAATTTATTACCTACATAGTTTCTGTATTGTAAAAATCAATTATACAGTTCTAGTGATGAATTGGTAGGTTGCAGTTCAATGATAGTAGCAAGCAAAGACAAGATATGAAAGAAAAAGATGGCAAAAGTGTGGAGGTAAAAAGGGCTTGCCAGTTATTAAGCTCTAAACTGGTCCTGTTTTGAACTCTTATCATTTAAATCCAAAGGTGGAATTCCCACATACAAATCCACTGTTTACATATATGTGCTATAATCCATCAAATCAACAATATCACCTGATAAAGAAAATGGCAGAGCTGATTAATTTTGACCATTCAAGAAGATATGATTTCCCATTTATCAAACACGTCAATCGAGTCTTAATAGAGAGTCATATAGTTAAATAAAAATATTCTTGGCAAAGGTTGTTAGGCAACATTAAGTTCTCATCATTGATAATTATAGTTACTGCAATCCAAGTCAAAATCACTTTCTAGTCATCAAAATAACTAATCATGTCCCTTAACAGAGCTATCTCCAAATCTATATGTTTCATCGGTGCTAATGCCATTTAATAATAACTTCAAAACATTGTCTAACTATAGAAACTAAAACCTCAAATGGACCAATAACACAGCAGAGAAATAAAGCAACAGTGCCAATCATGAACTAAATTCTGTTGAAAAACAATTTCAATGAAATTAAAACATAAATCTACCAAGGAAGAATAAAACAAAAAGATAGAATAAAACAATCGATCGAATAACCTCCAACAGTTTATCAAATTGTAAAGGTTTGACCAAATGGAAATCCATCCCAGCACTCGATTAGATTTGAATGAGAAGAACTTTATTTTGACAATTCATTTATTCATTAGTTTGTTAAAAACAAAGAAAGTGATACAAAACTTAAATATACCTGATATATGCTGATAAGTTTGAAACAAATATTAGGTTTGGCTGATCTATACCATATTAGTACATTTCAATATTATACAACACAGGTTCTTATTTAAAAAACAAAATACGATAGTTTGAAAGGGTAATTAACATTGCATTTCATCCTTGGAATTGGAGAGTTATATTAGTTAAGAATTAACTAGTGAAGGCAAACCTTGATCCTTGTAATTCAAATTGCATGAACAAAACCAATCAATGGTATAACCGGAATCAAACCAACAAGTCACCACAGCACACTTGAATTTGTAATGAAAACCTTAACTACTTATTGCATACAACACACTTGAATTTAGATTAAATTTTAATCTAATATGATAATAAAATTTTTGAAAGAGCAATATAAATTCATTTAGGTGTAGTTGAGAAGCAGCCTTTTAGAAGTTCAAACAGATTCACATTACAATTTGTCCAAAGCAAAATAGTTTTTGTTTAGTCTAGTTTAGCTTTGGTATTGGAAATTATGATAAACCAATACAAGCTTTTCATATATTAAATGTTCTGCTATTGCTAGAGGCTTTTACTTGTTTTTCTTTTTCTTAATGTGTATATTAGATAAATATTTGTAGCTTCACTTTAAAGTCCAATTAAAGCTAGTTAAATGTAATTTGAATTACTCAAGCCACTGCATTAACAAAACTAATTTAAAGATAATCACAATCATAACAACAACGTTGGCAAATCAATGGGCAATGACTCCAATTTGTTTTGATCGAATTCTGACTACAAAATTCTCAATAGCTAATAATCCTTAATAGGAGGCAGTCAAGCAGGGTGAAATTTGATGTTTATAACTGATAATCCAAATATATGATTCCGAATAGAAACACAGGGAAAGAATTCCCCTCTCAAATAAGCCACTACAAACATGCACGGCTAACATATGAGTCAAACAATATTTCAGTATACACAAACAGGAACAATAATTTCAATCATAGATGAATTACTGCCTTTAACAGATAAAAAGACATCTCTTCAACTTCATAAGTAATTTGACTTGAAAAAGGCCAGTTGTGCAGTTCTATTTAGTCAATAGAAATCAAAATTTAATATAATAAGCCCTGTTTATAAAACAAATACATGTTCTAGGTCGCTAAAAATTCGATATTTCTCTCGAATACCACAATAAAGGCTGACTAGAGAAAGAGAAGGGTGAAAACTAGGGTTTAGGAGGAGAAACTGACCTGATAATCCTTAATAGACGATAGTGAAGTAGAGCATCTACCCTAAACAGACGAGCAGCGATGGTGAAGCTACGATATAGGTGGA
>CATIWQ010310947.1:0-13812 GCA_949673415.1 Euphorbia schlechtendalii
TTTTTCCGGCGACTTCCAACTTTCTTCAACTTCTTACGGTTAGTTCCTCTAATCCATTTTCTTTGATTCCGTTTTGTTTCTTTATTTTGCTATGTTTCATTATATCGATCAAACAGGATCGAAGTCAACGGATTTTTGTAAACTAATCCCAAGAACTCGCCGGCGTTCAAACAGTAAGATGACTCGCTGTACACCTTATGATGCCGAAGCTTCTAGCTGGCGTAGAATATTTCCCAACGAATCAACATCCGCCTCATCCTCTCCTTGAATCTGGTTTGTCTCATATAGTTTGGGTCAAATAATATGGGCCATTCGTTGACAGCTGACATCAGGTAGAAATGATTTATGCTTAATGAAAGAATTAGTTTTTTTAAGATAATTTTACTAACTACTTTTGTTTTGCCTTTCTAACGTGAAACGAGAATTTTAAGTGATTGTTTCTAAACACTTCTCAACTATATTTTACTTTTTTTGGTATTAAATTGCAGCTTTTAGCTTATAGTTACGGTTATTAAATAGTTGTTTAAGCAAAAAAACTATAGCAACAACAAACATCAACAGCTAAAAATGGAAATGTTTTGTTAGAGATGATCAAATAAGTGTTTTTAATTGTTTAAAAGATAAAAATAACTACTAGAAACATCAAACAATAACAAATAATAATTAAACGAAACTTGGAACCCTGTATAAATATTGGGGAATACTCGGATATATTTGAAATTGTGACGATCACTTTCATATTGAAACTTATTTGGCGGGTTAAACCAAATTTTTCAATCGGATAAATTCAGAGATTTAAGAACTTAGAATGGGGATATATGTTGTGAATCTTATGAACCATCTTATGTGTTATGCCAATGAATCCTTATAGCTCTTTCACCAAGAAAATTGTATATATCTATCTAAAACTAATTGTACTTTCAGTTATTTTCATCCAACGGTCAATTAATAACCATCAACAAAAATTGCAATGCAAAAAATAAGAGCGTGTCAGTGGAGATAAGTCACGAGTGCGACATGAGCTATGTCCAAAATATGATTGTTCGGGGTACAAAATTCATCTGAAAATGAATTTTACATTAATTTACTGGTAAAAAATATATTTTTCTTTTCAAGCTAACTTGGTAGCTCGACCCAGCCAAGGATGCTGCCCCTTAGACTCCGCCAGGGGCTGCTATCACTGGACCCCGCTATCGTAATAGAATCAGAACAAGCGTGCACTTCGCACTCTTTCGACTTATTCAATGTAATATAATTATCGCATTGATCAATCCATTACACAAAAAATACTAAAGATGAAGTTTATGGAGATAGGTAGGAAGCTATTTTCAGAAGCAGAAATACATGTATGTATTTGAAAAGAGGGTTAACCTACTACTTGTTGGAACGTAGCTATTATTGACAAGTATTTAGAACATCTTTTGTTTTACCAAATTTAGAAATTTCTACTCCTAAATTATAAAGATGCCAATATTTACACAACACTTTTGATGATTCAAATTATAACAAGAGATCAAATGTTAGTATCCTAATATTTAAAAGCTTGCTTTACTTGTAACCTTTGCAAATATCTCTATATTACTTAAAAACTTGCCAAATATCAATTACATATCCCATTTTTATCATTTTGTCCTTTTTTTTATCATAAATTAAATAAATCACTGTCTCACATCTCAAATTAATAAATCAATTTGAATGTTTTCATGGTTTTAACTTTAAATAATATAAATATGATTTTTCACTTTGTACGTACAATATTCAAAAGAAATTTAATGTGTTATATTTATTACTATCACTTGCCTAAAATACTTTGATAAAATTAGTGACGTTGTAAAATATACTATGAATAACAACATAGTCTTGCAAGTGGTTTTAAATACAAAAGGCTAAATGTTCTCATCAAAATCAAAATTAAGTTAAACAGAATATGATAATAAATTATTTTTATTTGTGTATTCTACCTCCAACATGTATAATGTAATTTTATTTTATATTTATAAAAAAAATTTATGCGATTGCGCTTACATTATATATAAAGAAAATTTTCATTTCATCACGGATGTGATTAGACTTCGAAACCTCTAGAAATTTACATGTTTAGTCTTAATCACTATTGTGATTAACGTTAATTTGTTACTTTGCTTTAATTTTTACAGATGTTGCGGTCACGGTCATGAATAGATATTTTTAACTTATAAATAATTAAAACAATTATAACGGAAATGAAATTTAATGCCCAAAATTAAAAGGCGGCAGTTAATCCACTTGGTCCCACAACTGAATATTGCATGAGACTGCCTAAAGTATTACAATTGACAGAAAATAGACCATCTAAAGTTGGTGCAACTACAATTTCGGAAACCCATATTTATATTTTATTCTCTTTATTTTTAATAATCGTTTTAAGGTTATTTTATTAAAATTAATAAAAAATTTGTCACAATATTAAAATAACTTATTTAACTTACTTAGTTTATAATGAAATCATTATCATTTTTGGGATGGGTATGATGAGTGGCTGTCAAGAGTTCACAATATTTTTCTGTTACTTTTTAGTTTGTGCTGTGCTGTGATTAAATTAATTATTAATTGAATTTTATATATATATATATATATATATATATATATATATATATATATATATATATATATATATATATATATATATATCTTGCTTAACCAAATACTATGCAAATTGGTATAGCTTTGTCAACCGACCGAGATGCCTATTCAAGATATGACTTCTAATTTATATATAAATTTAAAAAAATGAAGGTCAATTTTATATATTTTTATCCCGGGTCCAAATTGTCTAGGTCGAGTTAAAAAAAATCTCTATGTTTTTACTTACGAATTTATAATTTCATTTAAACTTAATATCTTCCTAACAAATACAAGAGTTAGCTAGGAAATTTTTTTTTGATAAATTTCATTAACAATATGTATTGACTTGTATTGAGTGAAAATCAAACGAAACTAGAGAGAGTAAGTATTTTATATTTATATAGAATAATTTACATGGCTTTTGTGCGTTTCTGTTGCGCTTCTTCGAGCGAAGGAATGATTGAAGATGAAACTAAAACTTTTCTTATAAAAATTTATAAAAAAAATTCTTATAAAATCACTTCAATATGCAACAAATTTAGAAAATGAAATAACATCGTGCATATTTTTGTTTTCTATTTAACTACATTGAAATCAAATACATATTTGTTTTTTCAATCAGATATATTCTTTTTTTGACAGAAAATCTATAATTATAATTAAATATGTTTGCTTGACAGAAAATTGCGTGAATTCAGTTCTTTATTAACATCAAAGCAGCTAACTGTGAATTGACATTTTGATTTAAACCATTTCAATATTTCATATTATATATAAAAATACTTACACTTGTTTTTGCTTTTTCATGAAGAAGTGAGAACTGTCTTTTTTTAATTAAAAGAACTTCTTATTTAATTTATCAGTTCTAAAAAATGTCTCATTATATTAATTATGTTTTTCCCTGAACATCTTAATTAACTAATAATTCATGTCCTTCATCGAACAATATTATATATCACGAGTTTAACTAATTCACTTCATATAATTTTCATATTAAAAGGAAATATTTTATGTTATGAAGATTATGTGTTGGGTTACTTTACAATCCCTTAACTAAAAAAGCCAAAATAAATTTTTAGGTACCCGAAGTTGATTTTTTTTACATTTGGTCTCCGGATTTTAAATTTTTATGAGATTTGAGCCTTTGATTAATTATAATTCACAACTTATAATTGACAGTGTTGTCAAATTTTAATGTCTCGGCGAACTCAACTTGATTTCCTGTTTGGTGCTATAAGTTCGAGTCAACTAAAATGTTTATGGTGAATGGCATTGAAGCGCAATAATAACACATGTTAAAGATTACATTCTAAATACAATAAAAAAAACAAAATACGGAAAAAGAAAGAAGAAAAATGTTTGACTTAGAAAGAAAGAAGGTCAATAGGAATTGTCTTTGACTGCACTCTTAAGTAGTTCCAACAACTCAAATATAGAAAAAAAAAATAATTCCCAAATCCTATTTTATAACATTGAATATCTATATAAAAAAATAATAATCAACAAATCTACTTCATATATATAGATATAGCATTACAAGCCAAGATCACAACTCATATTTTTGTAGCATTAAAGTTCATAAAAGAACCTTTTTATTCTAAAAGGAAAAAAAAATAGAGATGGGTTGTTTTTCATTTCTTCAAAAGTCATCTTTTCTTGGAGTTCTTCTGTTCACAATATTTATTACTTGGTTTCAGCCTGCTCTGTGCATAAGCAGAAACTACACCTTTGAAGTATGTAAATTACGGCATTGTGTGTAGCACGGAAATGGAAATGAAAACCCGGAATTTTCTGAGGAGTTTTGGTTTCCAAAACAAATACGAAATGTTGAAGTGTTGGTGTCCAAAAATTTCCGTGCTACATGTATTTCGCCATTTATTTTATATGATGAGTTTTTTCCATAAAAAATGAGTGAGGTATATATACGTTTTGATTAACTGAGTTGATAACGTTTCAATATATAGATCAAAATGCAAAACGTGACTCGATTGTGCCACACCAAGAGCATAGTAACTGTAAATGGAAAGTTTCCGGGGCCTCGTATTATAGCTCGAGAGGGTGACAATCTTCTTATAAAAGTTGTTAACCATGTCCAACATAACATCTCGATCCACTGGTAAGCATTACTTTGCCTTTTGTTCTACGATATTTTTCGGAGATTAAAAATCGACTAGAATAACAAGTTTATAAAAATTTAAACAATAGTGTGTGAAGTAAGAAATACAATCAACTATATGTTCTTTTAGTTTTTTTTTATGAAAAAAATTCATATTTTTCACTCTTAACATAGTAGTTCAACATCTTTATGTTTAGCAAATAGATTGACCTTAGTCATTAGGCTGAAATTACAAGTTATGATTCGGTTAATTAAACAGGCACGGAATCAGGCAGCTAAGAAGTGGATGGGCAGATGGGCCGGCATACATAACCCAATGTCCGATTCAAAGTGGACAAAGCTATGTTTACAACTACACCATTATCGGGCAAAGAGGTACTCTTTGGTGGCATGCTCATATATCGTGGTTAAGATCGACTCTATACGGCCCCATTATCATTCTCCCTAAGCTTGGAACTCCTTACCCTTTTCCTAAGCCTTACAAGCAAGTCCCAATCATCTTTGGTAATAAACAACTATACCATTTACCTAATTAAAGTATAAATAATTATCATCTGTTAAATCCCATAAACATATGTATATAGTAACTTAATTAATTACTTTGATTTGTAGGAGAATGGTTCAATGCAGACACTGAGGCAATTATAAATCAAGCCTTACAAACTGGTGGAGGCCCAAATGTCTCTGATGCCTACACCATTAATGGGCTTCCAGGCCCATTATACAACTGCTCTACCAAAGGTATCAAAAAGGCCCGTTTTGTTTAACAGTTATTGTTTGTTGTTGCTGATAGTTTTTTTTTTTTTTTTGTTATTGCTTCAGATACATTCAAGTTAAAGGTGAAGCCGAGGAAGACCTACATGCTTCGCATAATCAACGCTGCACTCAACGACGAACTCTTTTTCAGCATAGCGAACCATACGTTTACAACAATCGACGTCGATGCAGTTTATGTCAAACCGTTTAAGTCGGACATCTTGTTGATCGCTCCGGGGCAAACAACGAATGTTCTACTTAAAACCAAACCGAATTCTCCTGACGCGAAATTTTTCATGACCGCTAGACCATATGTGACGGGACTAGGCACTTTCGACAACTCAACCGTGGCGGGAATCTTAGAATACGAATCATCGAAAAATAAAAACGTCCCGGTTTTCAAACCCGTTTTGCCCGCTCTTAACGACACCTCGTTCGCCACAAATTTTACAAACAAACTCCGTAGCCTGGCAAGCCTGAAATTCCCTGCAAATGTGCCACAAAAAGTGGACCGGCAGTTTTTCTTTACTGTAGGCCTAGGAACTAACCCTTGCCCTAAAAACCAAACTTGTCAAGGACCAACAAACACGACAATGTTCGCGGCATCCATTAACAATGTATCCTTTACTATGCCAACCATGGCTCTTCTTCAAGCACATTTTTCGGGTAAATCGAAGGGTGTTTACACTCCGTTTTTCCCGATTTCTCCGTTGGTACCTTTCAACTATACGGGAACTCCACCGAACAATACCATGGTTAGTAATGGGACGGAGCTTGTAGTCCTTCCTTTCGACACTCGGGTTGAGGTTATTTTGCAGGACACTAGCATCCTTGGAGCGGAAAGTCACCCTTTGCATTTACATGGATTCAATTTCTTCGTCGTTGGTCAAGGTTTCGGGAACTTTGACCCGAACAAAGACCCTGCCAAGTTCAATCTTGTAGACCCTATCGAGAGAAACACGGTTGGAGTGCCTGTGGGCGGGTGGGTCGCTATTCGGTTTCGGGCGGATAATCCAGGTCGGTATATGAATTAGTTAGCACAATGTTAATTTTTTTATGTTTTAGTTAAAATTTGACCTAACGGTTTGATTCAAATAGGGGTTTGGTTTATGCATTGTCATTTGGAAGTGCATACAAGTTGGGGTTTAAAAATGGCGTGGCTCGTGTTGAACGGAAATCGCCCGAATCAGACGTTACTTCCTCCACCAATTGATCTTCCGAAATGTTAGATATTTCGGTGTTTTAGTTAACACATTCTGACAGGAAAATCGCGAATGAATTTTTTTTTTCAAACTTTTTTGTTTTTGTTGTGTTGATTTCTTGTGTTATATTATTCATTTTTTGACTATTGTGTAATAAGTATGTAACTCGAGTCGAGCAGACGAACGGAAAGGTTGAATTTTTTTTGTGACTGTGTTTGTAATTTCACATTACTGAATAACTCGTTATCAGATTTTCTTGAAATTCCTCAGATTCTTACAATTCAAGGCTGCATGCATTTCTTGTTTGAAGCTATGTGCTGGCTGGTGTTTATAAGATGTTTTAACTTGAAAACATAAATCATATGTATGCATATTTTACGTACCTTTTGACATTCCTTTGGCCGGAATGTCTCCATTAGCTGTAGAATGAACGTTTGAAATCTAATGTATCATTTTGTTTGGTGGTAAAGCCTAGGCAGAGACTTGTTGAATTTGTAATTTTTTCTATAATTTTGTTACTATATTAAGATTACAAATTTAACTAAAAATTTTTCAGTAATGTATAAATTCTGTCAATGTCAGAATTCTAAAACACTCACCAACTTATCATAAAAATTCAATTTTTTTTTGTTGAAGAAACCGTCAATTAGACTGCCTTGAATCGATAGACCGTCTTACACATAAACAGTCTTACGGTTAGTTTGGTTATGTTTTCTCAAGTTTTTTCTACGTGCAGCAAAATTGATTTTGAAAAAAAAAAAAAGTCAAGACAATTCCTAATTAAATAGTACAAATGACTAATATGTGTTGTTCGAAGTTAAAATATGTAGTTGGATAAAATAATTTATGAGAGTAATTTATTAGAAAAAGAGTTTAAAAAGCAATACCATAATTATAATTTCCAAATGTGCTCTCAAAATTTTGCTTTACGCCAATTTTGAAAAAGTATAGTTTAGTCCAATTAGCCGGACATATTGATTCTCTTGCAAACAATAAATCTCGCATTTTACTCCATACAGTATATGGTAAAAATAAAATCTAGCATTTTACTTAGAAAATTTGAATTGAAGTCTTATATAATAATAATGATGATGGTAACAATAATATTAAGATAACATTTACATATTCTTTCTTCAGATCCGAAGAATTCTCAACAAAACAATGAATAGAACAAACTATAACCAAATCACATAAAAAAAAAATTTCGGCAAAAAATATTTGCAGAGTTGAGTTTTCTCAAAAATGTCATCAACTCTGCAAAACTCCACACAAATGGGAGCTCAAAAAATACTCTTTTGTCTCTTCTACATTCTCGCAATACTTTACATCGTCTACTCCTCTCATCTATTGATCGAAAAAGAGCGAAAATGCATTTCCGACGAAGCGAACCTCAAGTACTTAACAAACCTCACCACTTCAATCCATCAACAACAAACTCCGGCGGCCATCATCCCGGAAAATCTCCTCCTCCCCCAAAAATCACGCTCTTACAACACGGAACTCAAACACATAGTTTTCGGCATCGCGGCCTCCGCTAACCTGTGGGAGAGGCGAAAAGAGTACGTCAAGCAATGGTTCCGCCCTAAGGAGACTCGAGCCATTGTCTGGATTGACCGAAAAGTCAAAACCCGAAAAGACGACGGCTTGCCGGAGATTAGAGTCTCCGGTGATACATCGAGGTTCCGGTATAATCACAGGCAAGGGCATAGGTCGGCGATACGAATATCACGGGTGGTTTCCGAGACGTTGAAACTCGGGTGGAGAGACGTTCGTTGGTTCGTCATGGGGGACGACGACACGGTTTTCGTCGTCGAAAATGTTGCGAGGGTTCTCTCGAAGTACGATCATAGGCAGTTTTACTATGTCGGTAGCTCTTCGGAGAGCCACATTCAGAACATATTTTTCTCGTACAATATGACTTTCGGGGGAGGGGGTTTCGCCATTAGCTACCAGTTGGCTCAGGAGTTGGCTAAGATGCAAGACAAGTGCATTCAGAGATATCCTGGGTTGTATGGCAGCGATGACCGGATGCAAGCTTGTATGGCCGAGCTCGGGGTCCCGCTCACCAAATAACCCGGATTTCATCAGGTACATCTCTAGTAAACCTAACATAGGTCAGGCCCGTTTTCATGGACTGGGTTTTGACATTCATTTTTTTCACAATGCCCACCCCCGAGCCCACTGTGAATCGGGCTTAGTTTTTATATAAATACTCGGACCTAGCCTGAGTCTGGCATGACGAATAATAATATTATTTATTAAATAATAAATTTAATAGTTATTTTGGATTTTATACGTTGTGTTATTGAATTTTTACACTTGATTACCACAAAATTTACTAAGTACTAAAGAATTTATTAAAAAATGAATTATATGTAAAATTACGACATTTTGTCTATTTTTTTTTTTATCTATTTAGTTTAATAGAATTTTGAAAATAGAAAAATATTTATGAATCGTGGGTTGGGTTTGAAATGACCTCGAAAAACAACCTCGTGTCCGAGCCCGAATTTCTAAAGTATGGGCTTAGTAAAACCCGACGAAGTCCGGCCTTGCCCATCCGATGAACAATTCTAATCTCTAATAATCCTGTTTTTTCGCTCAATGAATAGTCATTAACATTTTTTTCGTTTTGATTTACGTAGTGTGATATGTACGGAGACCTCTTAGGCCTCTTAGCATCGCACCCCGTGGCTCCACTGGTATCGCTTCACCACCTCGACGTAGTGGAGCCAGTGTTTCCGCGAATGACACGAGTCAAAGCCCTCGAGCACCTATTCACGTCGATCAAGCTCGACTCAGCTAGCATAGCGCAGCAATCCATATGCTACGACAAGCGATGGTTATGGACCGTATCGGTTTCGTGGGGCTTCGCCGTACAAATCCACCGGGGAGTAATCTCGCCACGCGAGCTCGAGATGCCATCGAGAACGTTCCTCAATTGGTACCGAAGAGCGGACTACACCCACTACGCATTCAACACGAGACCCGTGATGAAGCACCCCTGTCTGAAGCCGTTCACTTTCTACATGAACACTTCAAGATATGATCATGTAAGGAAGCAAACAATCGACACGTACGCTCGATACGGAGCTCCGAATCCCGTTTGCCAATGGAAAATCGCGTCCCCCGAAAGAATCAGCTCGGTTGTGGTATCGAAGAGGCCCGATAATCTTCGGTGGCAAAGGGTAAGGCAAAAAACGGGAAAAAAAAAATTCGCACATGCTTTAACAAATTTTGTTGTTGAAGATAGTAATACTAAATGAACCGAAATTCATTTTCGTTTTTTTTTTCAGTCACCGAGAAGGGATTGCTGCAGGGTGATGTCAACAAGTAGAGCTTCGGCATTGAATATATGGGTGGGGGGCTGTAGAAGTGGAGAGGTTAGCGAATTGTAGATGAATCGAGTTTACCACTCAGGAACTGTAATTCGATATTCTTGCGATTTCCCCTGTCGAACAAGAAACAATAAAAAAATCAAAACAACGGGAGTCGCGTGGCAATAGATCGAGCTCAACAAGAAGAAATCACGGTCACAAAAGGAACATGACAGAAAAACAAAGGTCCGGTTTTTTGTGATAAAATTTTTTTAGTTGATTCGTCGATGTAAATGTGAGATTATGCAAAGTTCGATTTGAGCCTTTCCAATAAAAGCATGTGAAACTCAGAAGAAGAACAAAAAAAATCAAATGACTGTAACTAAAGACTAATCATTCTACCATATGATATAAAAATTGAAAATGTACGTCATTCATTTACACCAGAACCGAAAAACCGCAACAAGTTCCCGACTGCTATCTCCACTGTTCTAAGCATTGTGTTGTTTCGATCCCGAGGCAGGTTGACTTCTGTTGGGGTCGTACTTTTGGGTCTCGAGATAATTGAGGGCGAGAACGACATCCGAAATGGCGGGCCGCATGTTGGGCTGTTCCTGAACGCACATCGCGGCGATGGCCAGCGCTTGGTACAACCCTTTCACGGGATATTCGCCTCTCAGCAACGGATCTATCATGTGCGCGAAGTTCTTTCGGTCTCTGAATAATGGCCGTGCCTGCATACAAAATTTTCGACACGTTTCGCAATCGATGACTTGTACCGGTCATACATAAGCATAACAAATCAATCAAGACCCCTGGACCTGGCAACTTTTGCCTGATGCCCACCTGAACTTTCAAAAGCTTCTAGTTTACCACCATCGATGACATGTGTCAGATTTTAGTTGGTTTGACTTTTCAAAGATTCATTTAACTGGTTTTCTTTGTCCAGCCAAAAGTTGACACATGGTATTGAAGGGAGAACTGGTGCACTTGACACTTTTGATGACTTGTACCGGTCATGTATATGGAATTACAGAAAAAAGACAAAACAAAAAAGCACTTGACACTTTCTCAAGCTGTTTTTATGAAAAAACTCCATTTTCAAGCTTATTCTATAAGCAGCTGACATTTTGGAAAAAAACAAGTCAGACAATTCCTAATTAAACAATATGAAGGACTAAAATGTGTTGTTCAAAGTCAAAATATGTAGTTCTATAAAAAGTTTGTGAGAAACTTATTCGGACAGCAGTTTGAAAAGCAATAACAAATATAGCCTTATTATGGGCAGGAATTTTATAACAGTTAATAATGACAGCACAACTGGATAATAGTCAAAACCAAAATCCATGTTCTGTTAGATAGTAGGAATGTTGAATTCAACTCTGGGATCAAACATAAGACCAGCATTTAAAAACAAACACAAGTCACTTATTCACCTAATGTTTTACAGCAAATTGAGTAACAACTATTCAATGCTAGCGCCTAAAGTCAAAACTAGAGAAAGGCGTTTAATTCAGGTCACTTTTTTCATTCAAAATCCATTCACCTAAAAGAACACAAATGTTAATTGAACAGAAGTAGCATTTATGAACTTCTCCTCGCTGCTAAAACCTAGTCACACAATACTATGATTTCACTTAAATGACTTTGGCCTAATTTGAACAACTTTTTCAGCATTGCATTCTCTCAAATCTATTCATTCATTCAACTTTTGCCTAATTTAAGCTAAAAAATTCAATTGGATCATAGAAAATGTAAATTCAACATACCCAAGCTACAAGATTTTGTTCGTTACGGTCCTTCGTCTGATCAATCGCTTTCCTGCCAGTAATGATCTCCAAAAGGACCACCCCGAAACTATATATATCGGATTTGAAAGTCAACTGCCCTGTCATAGCATAATCCGGGGCACAATATCCGTAAGTGCCCATAACCCTAGTAGAAACATGGGTCTTATCCCCGCTAGGACCCTCTTTAGCCAACCCGAAATCTGATAACTTGGGGTGATATCCCTCCCCGAGCAAAATATTCGAGCATTTAAGGTCGCGGTATATAATCGGGGGCCGCATTTCCTCATGTAAGTACTGCAAACCCTTTGCGGCCCCCGCGGCAATTGACATTCTCGTGTTCCAATCGATCGGGTGCCTGTTTGGTGGAAGATCTGTTCAAGATAGAATCTTTAAGCACCCAAACAACAAAAAAAATATAGGCTTTGAACAGTAAGTTGAGTCCTAATACCGTGTAAATGGTTTTCGAGAGATCCCAAAGGCATGTATTCATACACCAATAGCCGTTGCAAACCCTCAGCGCAATACCCGAGCAATTTCACGAGATTTGGGTGGTCGGCTTGGATCAATGTGCATACTTCGTTTACGAATTCTCGAGTGCCTTGCATGCCGTTTCGATCGAGTTGTTTGATAGCAACGACCTACATTGGTTTCAATTGAATTTTTTAGTGCATTTTAAAGAGAAATGAAGTAAATTGTACTAACTTGATTGATCTTCTCTAAATGGCCCTTGTAGACTTTGCCGAAACCCCCTTCGCCTAAGAAACAATCTTCCCGGAAATTGCCGGTGGCAGCCGCTAGTTCATCGAAGGTAAACACTGCGGCTCTGCTGTGATTGTTGCTGCCGTTCTTGGAGAACTCGTTAACTAGATTTAAATTATTTGCATCTGAGGAAGATAATTGATCGTTCTTATCAGCGTCATTCTCTTGTGCTGAATTTGCATATGGTTTTACTCTCAGTGACCCTATAAACCACAAGCCCACAAGCAAACAAAATGTTAAAATCAATAAGAAAGAGTAGAATCCCAACAAAATATCAGCTTTGTAAGGAAGGAGTAGCCGTACCGTAAAGAATCCAAAGCCAACCAATTTGAATTTAAACCAAGAATACAGTAAAGACAAATGAAAAAACAAAATTCAAGGATCAAAGAAGGGTTTTCGATTATTGGTTCGATTTTACCCAAACTAGCAAAAATACAAGAGGTCATTTATCATATTAAGCAACAATCCAAATCCAAAGCTCCGTAAGAGTATGAGATTGATTTTTCGACTTTGAGCTTCTGATCATTTACGCCCATTTTAGCAGAAGAAACAAAAAAACTCACGATTCGAAATTATTCGGCTACAATCATCGAAGAAACACACATGGAAATGAAAGAAATTGTTCCGAAAATCCAACATTGATCAAATTTCGCAAAATTTCAGACTCGTAATCGTGAAATTAAAAATACCTGAAGTGGGTCGTGTTTGATCGTTGCGTTTAATGCTACCATTCTCCGATTTCCTGCTTTCTTTTCGTCCACTGCAGAAGAAACATCCCATATTATTGTTGCAAAATTGTTCTTTCTTTCTTTGTTCTTAACAAATCCAAATCAAAACCAACAATTTCAAATTTTCCAAATAAATCGATTTCTTTCTTGTTTGTGGCAGAGAAAGAAAAACCTAAAAGAAAACAGAGCTCGAGCTACAAGCAACAGGAAGAACAGAGAATGTATAATGAGAGAGAAACAGTGAGCTTGTTGTAACAATTTTAGGGCATTTTATATTGTGTGCTCCAGTGAAAACTCAACCAAACTGTCTATGACAAACGACCAATAAAAGACAGCCACCTGGAAAATCATAAATGACCGGACACGTGGCCAAATAAGACAGCACCGGTGAATGACAAAGAGGACTTTGTGTGGCAGTTCCGGAATATGACGGTAAACAAATATGTACCGCAATACAACTAAATTCTACAACACCGGGTGAGTAAAACTAAAAAGACGTTTCGTTTTGTTGCTAAGGGTGAGCAAAGGTTAGTTTTGCTC
>CATIWQ010310997.1:0-15683 GCA_949673415.1 Euphorbia schlechtendalii
TCTATTATTTTGGATTGTAAGCAATAGGCATTGTCTTTTACTTCCGTGTTGCTTAGCCTTGTGAACAAAGACGCAAATGTTAAAGTTTATATGATTGTTTGTGCAACTTTTTTTACGAGCTAAGAAGGTTTGACTTTCTAAACTGCCTATTTGTGTTGTCCATCTTTTCCTTTAATTACAAACTATTTCTTCAATATTTCATTATCAGTAAATTCTTTCATTAATTTGACCTTTTCATATTAAATTCTTGACCCGGCCTTGAATATAAGGATATGACATAACTATCGAATAAGAAATGAGCTTCAAAGCAAACTGATCCCTAAATAAGGTATTCTTTTTGTTAAACTTATCCAAGAAAGTTGGATTTGATGTCCAAGCAAATTGAACAAGTGTTGAATTTAGGGTAAATTTCAAAAACATACCTTATGGTTTGATTATTTTGTAAAAAGGTTTATGTGAAATTTTTCTTTGCAAAATGGTAACTGTGACAAAAAAATTAGCAAAGCAAGGAAAAAAGAAATGTATTTTGTAAATCAGTTCTATTTCGTCAGATTTTGTAGAATCTAATTCCATTTCAATAGTAAAATGAAAATCAAAGAGTTAACTCAACTATTCAACTCAACTCAAAATGGTATCCTACCAAGTCTATTTGTAGTGCATAGATAAGCTAATTATCATCCTAATAATTATACTAACAAACTTGTAACAAACCAATACTAATAAACTAACTAGACCGATCTCCCCTGTCCAAGTCGGGTCTCATAATGGGCAGAATAGGGGCAATAATGTGCAGGAAGGGGAGGCAGATTGTGCACGATGTAGTGTGGGCGCTAGTGTCTTCGATCATGGTCTTTGGCTAGGACATGGGTGTGTTCTACAAAATAGCTCAGGAGTGGTTGTAGCAGCTCACAATTCTTTAATATGCATCAGCGGTGATGCTGAAATAGCAGAGGTCATGAGTTACAAGGAGGATTTGAGTTGGTTAAAGAGAAGAAATGTCGATAAGGTGGTGATGGAGCTGGATGCAAGCAATATAGTAAAGTACTTAATGGATTATTGGTTTTCCACTCTCCAATTGGACGGTGCTAGAAGACTGTCATCGCTTGGCGAACTATTTTGTTTTATTCGTTTTGTTTACATTAGGAGGTCTGCGAATTAACTTGCCCATAATCTTGCTCGGTTAGCTGATTTTTGAACACATCGAGATGATTGAGATTATTTCACTGAGTCTATTAGGTTGTAATGCTTGATTAATTGGAAATTCATTTTCAGTCAAAAAAAAAAAAAAAAAAAACTAACTTTTGTCTTTTAGACTATAACACATTTAGCAAGATTGTAATTGTATTCTAGAATGCAAATGAATAATGTTACATTAAAAAACATTATTGAGTTAAAATTCATCGCATTATGAAATTTACGAGGATTATCACTGAAAATTATTAAGAACTCTGCACATTTCAAAGACAAAAATAGTCAATAAAGTTAAGTATTTTTAAAATACGATTTTTTAACAAAAATTAAAATATTGATTTTTAAATAAAACATAATATAAATTTTAATTGTCAAATCACATGATAAATCTAATTTCTTTTGACCGAATGATAATAGTTATTTAATTGTGTCACCATCCTATAAGAAAAATGTTTAAATAATATTTACTTGAGAGATTACTAATTTGGCATTTGGTTTTACCGTCAAAATGGACCATCTAGACACCGGCCAGATAATTAAAATACAATGTTTCCAAGTAGACAGATTTGTTTTCCATTTTCAATTCCTCTTTCGATGTTTTTATAATTTTAAAAGAAAAATTGACAAATATAAAAGAGAAAATAAAATAAAAAAAGAGAACGCTTCCAGTTGTGAATTAAATTATATATTAAAATATATACACATGGAAACTGCAGATTTAATTCTCCACCGCAAATTATGAGCCAAAAAAAAACTTATGGTTAATTCATAAAAAATTAAGACGTAAGAGATTAAAAATCTTGGTAAAATTTTTTATTTACGTTATGAATTAAATTTGTGTGTACAGGATTCGTAACATATTAAATCTCAACTGCAGGGGTCCAAATCTATATACGGTAACTCGTGTGAGGCGGGTAAATGAAATGTTTGCTAGAATCCCGTGCATGCAAAAAGAAGTGGATCAAAAAATGATGGGAAAATGAATAAAATCAAGTAGTTCCCGCTCTCTAAGACTTTTCTCATCACGTTTTATATAAGTTATGATTTTTGAAAATGCTTGAATATCGAACACATTTCGCATGTTCACTTTGAAAAGTGTGTAAATTGAACGAAAAGTCTAAGGTATATGTACCACAATAAAAAGAAAAAAAAATTATTTTATTTATAATTTGTTTATTTGATTACAATTTTAAATTTTATTTCCTTTAAAAGCTTTTCCTATCTAATTATTCTCATGTGGTGCTTAATTATTTACTTAAAAAAACATTTTATTAATATACTAAATGCTAACATCTTTTTGGAAATCCTTTTCTTAATTTGCTTTAAACCATCATTCTCTTCCTTTAATTGTTTCTCTCTTAACAAACAAGGTCATTTTTCTCCATCAAATTTTCAATCAGATCATTGTCGGACTTCAATCGCGCTTTTGTTGTGTTCATAGAATGCATTCTCATTATAATCCATTATGCATTTGAATTTAAATATTTTCATATCTGTAGGTTCTTAGCTCCAATCGAACCTCAATCGCAACTAAAATCAATGATTGAATTATCGAACCCGCTAAAATCAATCTTACAAAAACATCTCTTTTGAAATTAACAAAAACAATTCAAACCTAACTACTTTCCTAAAGTTTTACAGATTATGAAATCTACAATAATTGAAAGATTTTCAAATTAAATCCCTGCAAAATACTGTTTTATTTCAAGCCCTTTAGCTTCTCATTCTAAGATTCTATATTTTGATTTTATAATCTAAATTGCATTGTGGATCCACAAAGACCTAAACATTACCACCATATCTAAAATTTCTTATGCAAGTTTCAAACTGAGTTAAAGATAAGTGATCTATACAGGCATGAATATAAATCCCACAAACAAATGAACAAATAAAAAATCGATTCATTGAATTTATCAGAGAAAAAAACAAAGACAAAAGAAATAAATCTTACTTTACGGGATAAGGTTTGATTCTGTATATATTATATCATTGTTCAAGAGTATACATTATTTGACCCAATTAATTAATTAATAGTATAATTCTTATGGCAACTTATGACGCAATTCACATGAAACCTTAAACCAAATCCTATCTATAAATAGCTTCCTTAGTTCTTGCATTTTACTCACACGATTATCTTCATCTTATTCACTCCTCATATAACAGGTTTTAAAAAGAAAAATCAAAATGGGTGTTGTGGTTAAAGAAAACGTAGCTGAATCACCAGTTCCTCATGCTAAATTGTACAAAGCGTTGCTCATTGATTCCCATATCACTATGCCTAAGATCATCCCTCAATTCATCAAGAGTGTTGAGTTCCTTGAAGGCAACGGTGGCCCGGGAAGCATTAGAAAGACCAACTTCGCTGATGGTTTGTTTTCCTTTCATAGCTTTCGGTTTTTATGTATCTTATGATTATCCTATTGAACTTTTACTTACTTTGTTTGATATATATAAACTGAATTTTTAATTCAAAGCAACTAGGGTTACAAAATGAAAGAATTCATATACACTTCCTTAGTTATTAAGAATTCTCTATTTTTGTTTGTGAGCTATCAATTTTTAACTTTGATCATCAAAATTTGATTTTAACAGAATCCGGGTACAAGTACGTGAAAGCCAAAATCGAGGTAGTCGACGAAGACAACTTTGTATACAACTATACCGCAATAGAAGGAGAGCCATGGATAGAAGGACTAGAGAAGGCAACTTATGAGAGCAAAATGGAAGCAAGTCCGAGTGGAGGATCAATTGTGAAGGCCACTAGCAAGTACTACCCTAAAGCAGGTGCCACTCTTGATTCGGACAAAGTCAAGGCCATTGAAGACAATGCCTTCTCTATGTTCAAGGCTGTTGAAGCCCACATCTTGGCTAACCCTTAATGCCTATTGATTCGGGTTTACCTAGTTTTGCGGTTTAGGGCTTTATCCTGATGCCCATCACGTTGTTTTTGTTCTACAATAATGATGTTGTTGGTTGTGTTTTATTGCTTTCTTGGTTTGTAACACTTGCTTGAAATCTTTAATAAAAGTGTTTGAGAGTTTTGATTTTAGTTCGCTTTTAATGTGATGTCGGTTAAACATGCCGGCCATCGTCAATTCATAACTAGATGAATCGGAAAAACACTAATAAATTCTCTAGTAAATAAGGTTTAGACCCGGTTTCTTTCAGGTTAATTAGCTATAAAAGAACTTTGTTGCTCATCATATGAATTTGAGATTATGTTTAATTATCATATAATAAATTAGAGTAAATTGGAACTGACAGATATATGAGATGGACAAGAGATTAAAACTCCAAACGTAGGAGTGTTGCCAACATAGCAACACGAATCGGTCATTCTCGTTCACAAATGATATTACATTTTTCGAGTACATGTGACGAGAAAAAGGTAAAATAAACATCTAAAACTCAAAGTGAATACAAAATCAAAAGATGGTTAAAGTAAATAAGTCAAATGTATTTCGTAATTAGAAGATCCTATTTAATGTAGTCTTTGCAATTTCTCAAAATGTTATCCATTAAATATGAACAACTTGGCCGCAAATGTCATAGTTATATTCTAGAAGTGTTGATTTCTATTGTTTAACCAGAAAAGTTTTGGTTTCCAACATTAAACTCTGCACACATCGCTTAATAGTTCTGCTAGGAAGATTAATTTGTCCCACTAAAAATATGTCCAACAAAATTGAGGATGTTACTTATTAAAAGAAAGATGGCTTAATGTCCAGTTGCATAAAAAAATTTGCAGCCGTTCTGAATTTTTAAAGTAAATCTAAAACTATCTTAATTTTCAGAAAATGCACCACTTTGTTCTCTAAAGGATTCATGTCAGTTTTTGATTGGAAAATAGAAAATCAGAAAAAATTGATATTTTTTAAAATTCAAACCAACCGGAAGTTGACGTGGCATTCAGATAACAAAGCAGTACACTTTTTAAAAGTTAAGGTAACTACGTGATCAATTTGAAATTTTAAGAGATAAAGAATTTTCTGTAATAAATTAGAAGTCCTGTTGATGCATTAAGCCTAAATGTTTCATATTTAACCACATCCAAAAGTCTTCTAAATGAGAAAATTTAACTTTTAACGTGGAAAATAACTTTTAACGTGTATCAGTTTGACTCAAATGTTTTTCCCAAATACTTAATTAAAGCCATGATAATGATATATATTATCAAATTAAGATAATTAAACTCATTTGAAAATGTTTCCTATCTTTTCAGAAAATTATTCAAAAAATTGTAAATACCATGATTAATTATATGGAGTATAGTGATGGTTATAACTCTTAGTTTTTTTTAGTATTTTAGTAAAATTGGATAAATTAGTTTATCAATACGATAGTAATATTACATCGAATAAATTGAGTAAAAGTACGAAGTGCACACATGTTCGGATTCTATTACGATATCGGGAACTATGAACAACAGCCCCCAGGAGCGAGTTACCAGTTTAACTCGAAAAGAAAACTTTATAATGTAAAGAAAAATTTATTATTTTACACGACAATAACAACCCACCCTCAATAGAAGCAGCCATCCCTTGTGGACACGTTGCTGACGGCTGGTTCAGCCTAGTCTTTTTTTGGTCGAGTTTGACCACTTATTTTTTCATAACATCTAGCCCGATTTTGTTAAATTCCAAATTTGTATGACTTTGACTTGATGTTTATATAAATATTCGAGCTCTCTTATATGGGTAACAATATATTTATTATATTATGTTCAATAATTTTTAGATTTTATTTTTTTACTTGACGCTGTAGTAATATTTACCATATACTAAAAATTAAGATAAATAATAAAATTATATGAAAAATTTATACATGTTTTTACAAAATACAGTAAAACCTCTATAAATGTATATGCTTGTGACCGGGAAAAATTATTCATTTATCGAGATTATTAATTTATCGATAAATGCATAAAATATTCATTTATCGATTTTAGAGAGTATTTTATAGTATGTGTTATAGGAAAGAAAGAAAAAAGATACTTAAATTAAAAATTTTAAAAGTTTTAATAAAAATTAATTAGTTCATACATATATATAAAAAAACTAAAAAGTGTAATATTTGCTTATTTATTATTGTATTCAAATCTTGCAAATGTAAGAAAATTTAGTGCAATGTATTGTATATATGTAATTGTATTCATGTATATAGAATAGGAAGAGATTTTATATTAACTATAAAAGAAAAATGCTAAATGTTTAAACCATAATCCAAGATAATGTTTTCTGATCATCATTTGAAAGGCATACAAAAATCATCTTTAACCGATAAAATAAGAAATGCAATATGTGTGTATAAGAAAGATAATCCAACTGTTAGCAAAAAAGATTTGCAAGCATGGGTGAAACAAAAGTTAGATTTGAGTATTAGTCAATCAACAATATCACACACTCTTAAAAGGTAGGCAGAGTATTTATCAAATTGGTGTAGAAATATATATAAATTCTGGATTTATTATAATAATTATTACTTTACATTTTTATGGGCCTTTAATACTTTATTTTTAATTATTATCTAATACATTTAGCGGGATATTAATTTAATATAACTGGCCTAAATCGGGATCAGGGAAAAATAATTATTTAGCGAGAATATTATTTTATCGAATATTACTTTATCGATGTTCTACTACATGTATCTATATTAGACATGGTCATGCTCAAGGTATTCACCCAGCTCGATCTGAACTTGCTTTTATGGGTTGGTTTTGGACACTCAACTTTTAAAAAAACCCAGTCTGAATCTGAACTCGTTGAAGTCAGATATTTTATGAGTCGGATTTAGTTTATGTATACTCAAATCCGGTCCGATTAATATTATATGTATATATAAATATATATTTATATATTATTTTAATAATTACTTTGAATTTTTATATTTTTACATATTGAGAATTTTTTTTATCTAAATACAATTATTTATTAAAAAATAAATAATTTAATCGATATGTAATTTATGTGTGATTTATAAGTAGTTATATAATTATACATATATATATATAGTTAATAAAAATTTTAAAAGAAAAACTAGTATGAGTCGTCGATCAAGATTGGAAATAACCTTATAAATCCGGCCCGAGCCTGAAATTTTAAGTGTCGGTCACTCTAGGTTTGAGTTGATGTTATTTATGCAAAACCAAATCAAGCCTGACCCAAACCCGGCCCGACACACCCTATGAACATAGGCCCGGTCCTGACAAATTGAGGATCCTAGGTAAAATAATATAGAAATTATTAAAATGAGCCATCGGTAAAAAATTATGATAAAAATTAACTATTTTGTTGATACTAAAATTCGATCCCATAACATCTTATATCTATAACAAGTTTCTTACCAATTCATCTACCATTAATTATTGTTTAATTTTATCATTTTAACATTAACTACTAAAATTATTAAAAAAAATATTATTTTTTGAACCCTTTTCGACATGAGCCCTGGGCAGTGACACTCTACCCCGACCGGCCCTGTATGAAACATATCTATTCTGCATATGTAGAAGGGTGAGAGGGGCCTTGCAAGTTTCGGAGAATTTTCTTTAATAACCACCTGTAGCTCGTAATACATGTGGCACAAAACAAGTGTATAATAATCATTCATCTATTTAATAAAAATGAAGAACTACATAAATAAATTGACGAACTATAACTTATTGGTGTTTTAACAAAATTTTAATGTTGTAACATAATTAGCATACAATGAATTCTTTTATTCATTAAGTATATAAAAGGGACAAATAACATTGATTCTTATATAATTAATCTTCTTGTGTTATTAAAAAATTATATTTAATACAGTGATTCGGTTATTGAAAGATTTAAGTCGAGTAAATTGTTTTTATTGAATGCAGAAACGTCGGTATTGGAAGTATGTGGTTGGTTGTGATGATGTAAGAGCCTTATGGCTTACTGTTTCTTCAACTTATATGCATAATTTATTAATTGTAAAATGTCCACGTATTGATAATTCTAACATTTGTAAATTGATGAGTAGGAGGGCATTTTTATTAAAAAATAATTAGCTTAACTGGTTTCGAACAAAAACAAAGAATAACCGATCTCATCACTCGAATATGAATTCGAATTTGTAACTAGTAGAATCACAAACATGAATATTAAACCACTAAAATCATAGAAAACTAGTTCAATTAACAATATAGAGAGAATTTATCATTTAACTGAATACATTTGAAATAAAGGGTGAATAATTTAAATGGATCAAATAAAGTAATCCCAATTGTTGTTTATACGAGATTAAAAAAATGGATACTTGAATAATGAATCCCGGTTGTTTGTAATTTGACTGATTGGATCCCATGTTCTTGGGGAATGTATATTATTCCATGTGACTCTAGCCAGAATTCTACCAATCAATTGGCCTAATTTAGAGGGTATTGGGAAATTAATTCTTAGGCATTTTGGTGCCACAAATATATACATATATATCTGCAATTAAATATTTCTGTACACCTCTTCATTTTCAATTTTGAATTATTTTATATCAATATACAATCACGGAAATATCTATTAAGTTCTAATCAAGTGTAAATATACAATCAAGTTACTTAAAGTAAATTTTGAGTTCTTTATCAGTTAAATTTAGTTCAATTAATTATTCACCTAAAGTCAATGGGGATGGCTGTATTCATTTGAATTTTTTTACAATCAATAATAAAATTTTGAGTTATTCTTTTACGAGTAAATAATTATAACATGCAATCTCGTTAAATGTTGTCAAATAATTTATACCATCATATGTTTTATCTCCTTCAAACTATAACCTACCTCCATTAACTCTTATTTTCCTCACACCTAATCATCCAAAACCTATAGAGCTGTTCACAGGAAAAGTTTGTTATTTTCTAAAAAGGAGGGAATGAGTTGTTTAGTTTTTAGTAATTTTTAATTAACAAAAAAATGAAAATTGGTTTTTTTTCTAAATTATACTAATATGGGAAACCCCTTTTTTTTCATATGTGAAAAACACACTTAACTTTTTTTTTCGATTCCCCATAAATGATTAGGGTATACTTACTAACATCAAATTGTTTTTCTATCTTATTGTTGAGATTTGGGTATTCAATTTTTTATTACACTATCAGAACACAAGTATATGCACACTTTTTATTATAACATTATTTCAACACTAAAACATGCATCATAATTACTTAGGATACTTTATATCAAAGCGAGATGCTTAGAAAAGTATATTTTATATGATGTATATTATAGTTACTTTCATTGTTTGCAATGTAAGATGTTTAGATTTATTAAAACTTTCAAATTTTGTGTGGGTGTAGTGAATAATCGAAAATTTCACATCAGTTTAAAAAATATGGGCGGATTTGGGTGGTACCAACTCCAAACCGTTAGATTCCCGCACCGTTCTTGTATAAATCCCTGAAATAAACCCGAATGTAAAACGCACATGCATACAAGTTTTTAATTGTACCTCTTATATAACTTATTCAAAAAATCATCTTTCAAGCAATGCATATTCGATTTTATTAATAAAAATAATAATAATTCTATTACGATTTAATTAATTGTGATTTTTTAAAATTAAATCAATCGAATTCTTTTTTTAATGGTAAATAATTATCTATTGCATAAAAAACCTTAATTGTACAAAATAAAAGGCTAAGCCGAATAAACAAGTGCACAAAACAACACCAAAAAAAATAACTTGTCACTCAACTTTCATCATATTCTCTATCATAGTAGCAGATAAAACTCTCTTACGATACAAGACCATCCTACATCGCATCACATTTGAATTTGCTTAAACAAAAAATCAACAACTTAACAAGCTTGAGAAAATACACAAAAATTCATATTCAGCCAATGCGAACAATATACCACTTAGAATTATTACTTTCATTGTACAATCGTATAGCTAAATTTATTGATTTATGATAGAATGAAGTACGCATATACTATGTATGAAAGCATACATAAAAAATATGTGAATTTTATAGCTGGGCTGAGATTACCCGAAAACTGTCCAAATCTGAGTGGGTGTGGAATGTGCTGGTGAAAAGATCTCTGATACATTAAATGGGAAATCCCCGAATCCACACCACCCACACCGAACCCGTTTCATTGACATCCCTAACCTCTAACAGTAATTATATTAATAATTCTGTTATTCTTTAAAAAAAATTAGATATCAATATTGTTTGATTTTAAATGTATTTATGTATAAAAGTAAAGGAATGATTATGTACAAAAAATTAGATAAACATATTTTCAAATGGAAATTTGATTTACGACATGAAAATAGAAAAAAAAACCATAAATAGATTTTCAAATCAGTGTTTACTTTTTTAAGTGCTTGATTGTTGTTTTAATTATTTATATTTATATTTACAATAATATAAGTTTGTATACAATGTTGATCTAATATTTTAGATAAAAAAAGTTTGATTAAACTTCATAATATATTTATTTATTATCAGCTAAGCAAAGAACTCAGTTAAATAAAAAATAATAATCAGACAATTGATTCAGATTTTTTTAATTTCAAAAAAACAACTCACTTTTCTAGATAATGAGAACAATTTCATAAATTTTGAATGAAAATATGTGAGAAAAATAAGATCAATGAACAAAGAAATAGATCAGGGTAATTTAGTCGAATAAAAAGTGATTTGGGGGAAAAAACTTTAAAAGATAAAAGATTATAGTTGGATGGAGACAAAACACGCAGAGATATGAATTATATTAACAGAATTCAGAGGTGGTATTGTATTAGTGTAAACTAGGGATACTTCAATTATATACCCTCTTTTATATATCAAAAAAACTTTAACCCGAAATGTGGCTTTGCATAACCAAAAACAAAAATTTTCACCATGTCTAATACTCGTCTAATGGGTAATTTTAAATATCTATAATAAACTAATTATAAAGTATCGAAGAATTCAACAAATATGTGATCGTGGGTTTACACCCGACAATCTATGAAATTGATAAAATTACACATTGAGTTATACACCGCCTATATTTTGTAAGGTACTTAATTAATAATTAAACTCAATATTTTACATATTTTTGAATATTTACTTACTGCACAAGTTTGCAATCAAATGATAGAGAAGAGTGAATTAGTATTTATTTTTAAAAAAACTATCAACCATTGAGAACATAAATTTATATTTTAGCTACTATTATTAACCGATGGTAATTAGACATAATTCTCTTGACTTATATAAGGTGCTTGAAACTATTTCGTTCTAATGTAATTCATGAAATGGTTGAACTAGTATGAACTAAATTAATTATAAGTTTAAGAGAATAAACTTCAATTATCAGATTCAAGAAAATAACATATATAATCATACACTTCTAAAAAGATCGAAGAATTTATTGAAATCCTACAAGATTGGTTAGTTCATTTTCTCTCCAACAAATTGAACAATTTAAATCACAAGTCTAATCCAAAAGAGACTAAAATCTGTAAAGCACCGAATTGGTTGCAATTTCACAGTAAATTCCATATCACGGTTGCCTTATTATCCGTTATATATCAACATATGATATTTTTAATTTTAGTTTTCAATTTATTAGGTTTTTTTTTATAAAAGATAACTGATATTAATAAAAAGATATAATTGGATTATTGGATTTAGAAGTGTGGCTGTAATTTGTAAATGAGCCAAATCATTCATGAACAATTTGGTGTTCGGTTCAATAAAAGCTCGACTCAGCTCACTCATTTTATAAACGAACAGTTCGTGAACATTATTATGGCTCAAATCATAAATGAGTTGGATATGAACAAGTCAAAGCTTGACTAGTTAACTTGTAAACAAACACGATTAAAAATTCGCGAACAAGTTCGTGAACTAACTCAATAAATATAGGTGAACTAGGTCGATCATTATTATTATTACATATCAAAAATAAAATTTTATATAACTTAAAATAAAGTATCGTTATATAAAATTAACTAATACAACATAAATCACTTTAAATTATGTATTGAATTGACAATGTTGTTTGCGAATAAAAAAAAGATATAGTTCGCGAAAAAATCACTTCAAATTATCAGTATTCTAGAATCTAGAGTGCGCTTACTAGAACCTATTTTCCACAGGATTTTTTACTCTTTAAAGTGAAGATTTCAAACTTGATACAAGACCATTAATCATATCACCACCACCTCCAACACTGCCTTCATCGTCTTTCCGTTCCTCAACGAGCCATCACCTTGAATTATATACTAACAGTATCATAAATGAGTTCCAAATTAATACAAAATACAACTCACTATCCTTATTTAGTACTCAAATGCATTAACACACAATAAACACTAACAAATGACTAGCATTAACTTTATTATCTATATAAACAAGATCGATATTATAAAGTACATGTTACGAATTGATTTTTGAAGATTAACTGTATGTTATGATTTTCAGTAAAAAAACACCGTCTTGTATATAACATGTAATTTTTCAAAATTATATTTATGCACGGTGCACCCAATTTTTTAAAGCAAACAACCTCATTAATCACTATTGTCAGATGATTAGAAGCTGAAATAAAAGAATGATAAAAGCATCATTATTCTCTATATTAGAAATTTGCAACTCTTATGATAAATGGAATTATAGATTCATAGACCTACAAACAAAAACTAATTTGACCGCACCATATTCTCTAGTCAAGTAATAACAATAATCTTGAACAAGTTTAAGGGTGAAGGAATTCTGCCATTTGAATCATTGATGGACCGACATGGCATCTGGAAGCGGCAAAGAGGACAGAAGTGACTCATCATCGGTGATGGAAAAGTTGGGCACAAGTCCACGAGTTCCTCCAAACAAATAGAGCAAGTTTACTTTCTTTATCTTGTTCCAATCTCACAGCCTCCAACATCATCAGTGCCTTTAGGTGCTGCTGTCATCATACCGTAGTTGTTATTTTCATATTCTAAACTCGACCGCCTCAAAGCATCGCTTTTGGCTGCATATTCAAAACTCCACTCATCGTCAACACTCTCTAACTCATTAATTGGCTCGGTCTCAACACTATTCAACTGATGGTTCAAGTCATCAATCTCAATAAACCCTAACTTATTTAATTCAAAGTTTTTATACCCAATTTTGATCTAAATTGTTTGTTTCTTGGAGGATAATCTAATGAATCTTGTTTTGAAGTATTTGCAAATTACATGGTATGAATATAGCATTTTGAGGTGTCATGGATGTGTTTCCGATTGTTTTTTAAACCAATTCCTCATGTGAATCGGAATCGATCCCTAAACAACCAAAAATCCTTGAAAACTGGTTGAGCTCTTGGTGTTCATCGTTGAACAAACCAATACCAATTGAAAAATTAGCTGTGGCGGGGTGTGTCATCATCGTAACCAAGAAAGGTTTGTGTTCCTGACGGTAAAACACCAACTTGTTCGATGCTAACTTTATGGGAGATGTTAAATCGAAGTAGTTGAGATGCTTGATATTGATAAGATTCGTTGCATTTTATGGAAGGCTATGACATTCTTTCCATTAGAATTACTATCGAGTTAATTTCTATATGCCAACAAACTTATTTTTTTAAGGTTTCTTACAAATTTTTGAAGACGCCTTTGGTATAAGAGTGTATCTCAATTTACGTATCCCTAATCCTATTACTATAAGGAATTTAATTTCTAACTAGTGTATCTTATGTTTCAAATGTAAATATAATTATGTATATGTAAAAGTATCTTAATTAATTTCCTCTCTGGACTTGTTAATATTTGTCCTTTTGAAACTAGTGAAGCTCGTTATTACCCAGTAAGACTCCTTACCACTTGTGATTTCGTTTAATTAACTCGAGCTTAACTTAATTAATTTGACTAGGGTTAGCTGAACTTTTATTCAACTTTCTACTAATTGATACATGAACTTACAAAAAATGATTATTTATAAATTTGTTAAAGGATCATCTCGTTTTTTCAACTTGGATAAACTCAACTACTTAATTACGTTCACCATATGTAATGTACGATATATAAAACTCAATTTTAAGATCAAATTAATGTTTATCAAGTTCAATATGATAAGAAAATCTTTGAAAGTTCAGATCAACTAAGGAAAGCTAGGCCTGCTCAAAGTGAGGCCGCCTAGGATGAAAAAATGTTTTTTCATTTATATACTAGTTATTATAGTTAAAAAGATAAAAATAAACAATAAGTAATTTTTTGAACAATTGGTAAGGCATTTGATAATATTTGAAAGGTATTGAGTCCAATTCTCACATTTTACAAAAAAAAAAAAAAAATTCATTGCTTTTTAGGGACATATTTTATTACATTTTATATTATTCTATATGATTTTTAATTATCAGGGCTTGTGTAATTGTATTGATCTTTTGTTGTAATAATATTGAATTAAAACAAACTTAAAATTGCAAAACTAGTTAATAGGTTTTGAATTTCATTTGTTTCATTATCAAGAGTGGTTGATAAAAAAGATTATCATGAGTAGGCAAATGCTTAAGTGTAAAAAGATTGTGTGATGCTGAAATGAAATCCTTCAACAAAAAAAAAAAAAAAACTACTTATTCTTATATCTGATTCTGATTGGGCACTAAATATTACGGCCAACATTTTTAAACTCGAATCATGTTTAGATTTCTACTCTTAACCATTTTTTATAATCTTGTACTACTAATTAATTATTTCTCCGTTAAGAAACAATGTACTAATTAATTTAATGTACAACTAGTAAACAACTAGACTATTAGTATTTTTGATTTAGTACGATGGAAAGCATTTGACCACATTGTATGGTTGCAAAATCTACTTTAGTTTTTTATTAAAAAAGTTGCGCTTTTATGAAATTGCCATTAAATTAATAAGAAGCAAAAAATTTATATGTTAAAAGAAAGTAACTACAGAATTTAACACCATTTTCAGTTAATATTCATGTATATATATATTGTTTTGTTAATATGTTCATGTATGGTGCAAAGATAACTCAACATATGTGCATTGTGTCTAATCAACAGAGTTGTACTCGTGACCATATGTTTTCGTTTGTTTCAGAATTCAGAAGCAGATCTCTTAACTGGGCCTGACTAATGCAAACCCAACCCAGTTATGTCTTGGTTGGATTGGGTCATTGGGTAATCAAATTATAGTCGTTTTTTAAGGGTTTTTTTTTCATGAAATTGTGGTTTTTTGCCACTTTTTAATATTTATTTTAATATTAAAATAAATATTTATTAATATTTATTTAGAACCTTATTAATTAATTACCCCTTTTTAATATATAAATATTTATTAATATTTATTTAGAACCTTATTAATTAATTACCCCTTTTTAATATTTATTTTAATAAATTACCCCTTTTATAGAGTTTTAATTATAGCAATTTCTTTCTTCTTAATTAATTATAATTATGGTAGTTATCTAATTAAAGATTTGCCAACTTTCAAATAACTGATAATGTTTATCTTGTTAAACCACAAACGTTGCATTATCT
>CATIWQ010311008.1:0-12185 GCA_949673415.1 Euphorbia schlechtendalii
AAGGTATAACAAGCCATTAATATTGGCTCAAAATGTAACTTCTAAGCTAATAGCTGAGAATATTACAAATACTTCAGGAACAAATGATCCATTATATAAGGAATTTTAAGAATTTAAAACCATACAAAGCCAGAGTAATACTCAGGTAGAAACTTCAACTCCTTCATATGCTAAAATAGTAGCTGAAGAAGAAGATTCTGATGATTTGTTATATGTTCAACATGATTACAAAGAAGTTATATTTCTTCTTGAAGACAGAGATCTTCGTTATAAAAATGATATTTGGCACTTAATGCAAAAATATTTTGATACAGGTGCTTCTTTTACTGTTAGTTCATATAAATCTAGGTCATTTTATGAGAATATATTTAGCTGTATATAAATACAGGTGCTTCTTTTACTGTTGGTTCATATAAATCTAGGTCATCCATACTAATGTTCAGAAATAGGATAAAAATTTCATAGAATGATAATAGTTTAGAATAAAACCCAAACTAGTCAAGTTGAAACGCCTAAAAACGCCTATTCTATGGCTACACAGGCAATAACTGACTAAAGCATAAGTTTAAATCTTAACTATTATAAATTCTAACCCTTCTAAACATACAATACAGACATACAATATAGATAACCAGGCATATATATCTAAAACATTAAATAAACAAAACTAGTATATAAATTCAGTCTTCAATCACATGACCATAGAGCATGTTAAAATACTACATATCCATGATATTATTTAACACAACAAATTTAGCCAGCCATATTAAGCGGCAATATTAAGCAAGTATAACAATTAAAACGATAATGAATGAAAGCACTTACTTATGAACACGATGTATGCTATCTGAAATTTCTTTCTTAATATTTACTAACACAAATACAAACAGTACATAATTTCTATCTCTGCACTCTCCTCCTTCTTAAAATAAAACTTACAGCCCTATATAAACACCACAGATTCCAAATGGAATTCAAAAATTAAAAATTAAAAGATAAGTCTGGCAGACACCAAGATGAGGAAAAGAAAAGTGGTCAACAAAGTAAAGGAAAAGAAAAGAAAATGTGGCCGACAAATTATACTATTACAAAAAGCAATATCAAATCATAATTTTATTAAAATTAAGAATTTGATTTGACAAAAAACACAGTAAAGACTTATTAAGTCTTTAACCTACTGCTCCTTTGATGGGGACTTGCCTTTCAACTTCCTTTGAATTTCTTGCTTGGCATTTTCAAGCATTTCTGCAATAAGAATATCCGTCTCTTCAGCATATGGATCCTGAGAGTCTTCCATTATATTGGTTTCTTCGTCTTCATGGGATGATGCTGTGATTGACATGTCAGTTTGAATGTCGACTCCAAGATTCCTGAAAATATCTTTCTTCATTTCTTCCACATAAGAGGTAATCATTTGCTCCTTCGTGAGTTGTCCTTTTTGAGACTGAAGTTTTTTGGAAATGAATTGGAACGGACTAGGAGATTCTCTTTGCTTCTCCTTTTCAATTTGATTTTTATAGAAAACAATAGCTGAATTAATTTTGTCAATTGTTTCTTGTCCTTCAAGAACACCATGCTCATTATTTCTAAGCATTTTTTTCCAAAATTTTGAAAAATAAACTCTATAAATGCAAGGAATATTGTGTTTGGTATAACCAAATTCAGGTTCCCACTTCCAAATCCAAGGAATACGAAATTCAATAAAGAAATGGGACAAAGTCATTCCTTCAATCCAATTATTGTTACGTTGGGCTTCAATTAATTTGGGAGATATTTCTACCCATTCAGAATAAAACCATCTAAACGAGTCTGGTAAAATTTGTACACTTGGGCCATAATTCTGGCACCATTGATAACCATTGATAAACCCAATTTGGAAATTCTTTATTATAAATTTCAGGATATACTTTAATAAACCAAGTATGTTTCCTAAGAGGATTTTGGTATAAAAAGACTTTATTAAAGGCTTCCATATAATCCCAATAATTAAATTTTATTGAAGATTTAGTTTCAGGTTGAAATTATTCACGCTCCCTGAAAGTACTTAAACCCCAATCTTCAGCAGACATAATCTGCTTGATAATGGCCTTACTAAAGCTATAAACTTTAGATCCTTTTCCTCCAACAGAAAAATTGGTAATTTCCCATGAATTTGTAACTTTGAGAATATTCTCATAAAATGATCTGGGTTTATATGAACCAGTAGTAAAAGAAGAACCTGTATCAAAATATTTTTGCATTAAGTGACAAATATCATTTTTGTAACGAAGATCTCTGTCTTCAAGAAGAAGTATAACTTCTTTGTAATCATGTTGAACATATAACATGTCATCAGAATCTTCTTCTTCAGTAACTATCTTAGCATAAAAAGGATTTGAAGTATCAGCCTGAGTATTACTCTGGCTTTGTTTGGCTTTAAATTCCAAAAATTCCTTATATAAAGGATCATTTATTCCTGAAGTATTTGCAATATTCTCAGCTATTAGCTTAGAAGTTGAGTTTTGAGCCAATATTAATGGCTTATTATACATTCCTCTGTAAGAGGATTGTCCTCTTCCTCTGTTACCTTTCGTGCTCATCCTGAAAATAATTAAATTCATAGCTATTAGCTAACTGTAAATATTCACGAGTAAGAAAATCAGGAAGACTATTACCTGTTCCTTGTTTATAACAAATTTCAAAATCAAAAGAGGCTAATTGAGCCTGCCATCTAGCAAACATTTGCTTAGAAACATCATGTTTAAAATCTTTATTAAACATATATTTAGCAGCTTAACAATCAGTTTTTATTAAAAACTTTTGATTATACAAATCATCTCTAAATTTTAAAACACATTTTAATATTGCAAGAATTTCTTTAGTTATTGTAGCTATTGGAATATGAATTTTCAATTTTATTATATAAAATTTATGTGTTAGTTAAAATTATTATTCTAATTCATTAATAAATATTAAATATTTTAAAATAATAATCTGCCTAGTCTCCGCCTAGACCTTGATTAATCCCCTCCTAGGCTCTCAAAGATTCTAATTGCCCGACTAACGCCTTTTAAAACATCGCTTTTACCAGATATATCGTAAGAATCTTTTCAACCTAACTTATACTTTCCTAATACTTGTGTTGTTTATATGTTGTTATTTTCATTAGAAAATAGTCGAAAAAACCAGATCCAATGTATAATTCCTCCACTCTCTCTAAAGTTGGTTATATTTATTTTTAACTCACAGAAAAGGAAGACAAATGGTTCGTCAATCAGGAAACAATGGAAGTGATGGAAGAAATATAGTGAACTTACTTGAGACTAGGTTTACCATATCCAAATAATGATGTAATAATCCTATGTTTTTCCTACTTCCATATAATGATATAATCAATCCTATGTTTTTCCTACTTCTTTTCATCATTTAAATCTTGACTTCACTAGCTCCTCCTCTACTCCTCAGGTATTGATGTCGAGGGAACCAAACAGGGATGTTCCTACAAGATAACAATAGCGTTAGAGGATTAAGCAGGGGCTATCCGGCGTAGTTACTCCAATGCCTAAGTTAGTTCTCAAGACACGGGTAAGTTAAGATATGAATGTTGAATGTATTGGAATCGTTACCTTGTTCGTTGGTAGCCTTGCTTTATATATGAGTCTAGGTGACCGTTGTCATTAGTCAGTGGTTACATTTGGGCTCTTAATGAGCTCGCCTTTAATAGTTTATAACGGCCTCAATTGCTATTTTCCTGTTTGAATGATTGCCACAATGGCTGCCACATGGCTCTCTCTATGGATGCCATGTGTTCTTTATTTCTATGGGCTGCTTGTAATTGGACTTGTGGGCTTATATAGTAAATTTTGTTATCTGATGTCCCTCCCTCGGTTGGTGTGACATCCTTTAAGGCTCGATTTTTCTTCTTTCCTTGTGAGCATATGTATCATAGATTATAAAATATCAATATCGAATGATATGTGATGGTTCGATTTCATCCAGGTCGACCCTTAGGTTGATCGGTCTAGCATGCCGAGGATCCTTTCCTTATTAACAATATTTTATTTTTGCCTCTATTCTTAGAGAGATGTCCCACCATCGGTCGGTTTCAAATTCCTTAAGTATTTGTTTTTGTTGTTGACTGTTTGACTTTGTTAATGCGTTTGGCTTTCACGCGTGACTTTTTGTTGCTTATCTTGTTTAACAAGCTGCCAATTTATCTTCCTCATAATTAATGTGTCATGATTGTCTTTTCAAATCTTGATTTTCCCTCTTAATAATTCCTATAAAAGGGGAATGAGTTTTTGTTTTACCTTTTTACTCTCCTTTTCTTTTCCTCTTCAACTTCCATTGAGAAAACTGCCTTTGCTCCTCTTTATTTCTTATGTTTTCTGGTAAGATTTCCGTTTTTCCTTGTTTTGACCATGAATCGCTTTGTATTTTCTTCTTCTTATTCTTCTTCTTCTAATTATGCGAGTAACAAAGACACGCACCGTAGCTCCGTCTAGTTCGTTCATCCTATTTCCGCTATTCCATTAAGATCCTTCCGGGAAGGCACTAATGAGGGTGCTTCCATAGCCGCTCCTAGTAACCCTTCTTTGACTTTTTCCCTTAATACCCCTAGGGTTTTAATTCTATATACCCTTGAGAATCTTCCCCTCGTAGATTTAGGGTTAGCCTTTTTTAATCCGGAATCATCCATGAATCGCCCAAAGGATTCTGAAGTTAACCCTATATTTGACATATTGATCCACTCTAATGTGACGGTGGAAGAAGTTGTGCACTACATGGAGGTTTTATGTTTGAAGCCCTATCTACTCCGTTACATTCCTTGTTCGACCGATACTGTGGATAAGATGCCCGAGAAGACTATGGAAATGTACATTTAGCACATCAAATGAAGGTTTAGGTTGCCTCGAACTACTACTTTTAGACAAGCTGTGTAAGGACTTGAACATTTGGTTGGATGGGATGGTATTCCATCGGTTCTTTCATCCAATGCAAAAGAAGGGGGGGAAATCTTTTGTACTTTGTGCAGGCCCAATTGAAGCTCCATCAAATCATAAAGAAAAAGGATTCTATCCATTTCCCAAAATTAAAATGTTTTTGGGTTCACCTTGACGAGGGGGAAGAATATTCATAAAGATGTTATGTTCAAGAAACGATTTCCATTCCCTACAACTTGGAACCGGGTGCGTGGGAACCCATCATCTTAGCGAGAAGATGGTCGGTTAGTGGAGTTACAGGGGAAAGTGGTTCATTATTTAGACCGGATAGAGGTCCCTCGATTGAACTGGACAGATGCCATGCATGTGCTATACAATCCTACCCAATTCAAATATACCGAGACCGTTCCTCGAATACTAGACTTGCTTCCATTGTGACGAGCCAAGTAATTCTCTTTTAATTAATCATAAATTCCTTTTGAATGTTTCCTTTTATCATGTACGTATGTCTAACCTTGTGCCATTCCACTCTCTACTAGCAGCCATGTCCAAGAAGAGAGTGAAGAAGAAAAACCGGGGCTTTAAATTGGCTAGAGTAGGGGAGGTTAATGCATCGTGCTAATTGTTGCTGACACAAATGCTTCTTCAGGCAGTCTCCTTGAAGAAGTTGAAAATTATCAAGCCGAGCCTTCAGAGGATGTGCCTGTTGAAATAAGGAGAACGGGGGAAGTATAGAAGTCGGGGGAGCTTAATGCTGAAGTGGTTGTTGAGGGCGCCATAGCTACTGATGCTGGGGTAGGTGTGCCTCCTCAGCCTGAGGAAGTGATATTGGAAGAGATTGCCTCGGTTACGTCTGATGAAGCGAGGCGTCTAACAAAGGGTAAAGCTCCAGTCGTTGATGTTGTTGGCCATGAACCGTTGGAGCCCCTTACCACCGTATGTTTGTTTTTTGATGGTCTAAAGAGGCATTTGGATATAACTGGGAATCCTCCTTCTCCTCCCAGTAAGAAGATAAAGTTCGCATATTGCCGACCCTCTGACGTATTCCAGGTAAACATCTTCATTTATCAAGAAAACCTTCGTAAATATATCATTTAGTAAATTTATCATTTATCTTTTATAGGCATGGGAAGCTGAGCTTGGATCCAAGCTAAAGTTGGATGATGACAAGGTCATCTCAAAGTTTGGTGAATTAACCCATATTCCCTCTGAAGTAGCTTCCTTGAAGAAGAAAAGCACCAATAAGGTGGCTGTTCGTCATTGTGCTCACCTGTTGGAGGTATTGTTAGTTTTTGTGGATATTGATTCTTCCTTTCTCTTGCCAGTAATGTTATTCCTTGGTTTTAATTTTGTTCTTTTGCTTATTTTTAGTGCTTCTCCCACTTCGTTTTCTTAGAGAAAAAGTTGAAGGCCCAGGGTGTTAAAATCAAATCCTTAATTGAGGAGAAAAGGATTTGACTGAGGCTAACAAGAAGTTGACTTCGTTGAAGGAAGTCACTATGTCTGAGTTGAAGGTGGCCTTGAAGGCTAAACATGATACTGTTTAGGTGAACACTAAGCTTGGTGAAGAACTTGGTGAGGCTTGCGAGGATGCACTTAAAGCTGCAGAGGAGGCTACGTCGGCTCTTCTTAAAAAAGATGAAGCCTTAGCAAACCTTGACGTAAAGAATAAACATTTGGCCAAGGCATTGTAAGTGTCAGAGGAGAGAGAAGTTGAGGTCACTTCTAAGATTGCCAAGGCTGAGACAACATTTTTGAAGAGCTAGCGTGCTTCGCTATCTACATAATCTAGGTACCGGGCTCTCAAACATCATTTTCAGAAGAAGGAGTCAAGACTGATGGATCAGTGGAACCGCTATTACGTCAACTTCCATGTTAACTTCCTTAATAAAGCAAAGGAGATTTCCCTCAAGGCTAATCTTGATCCCCTCACCTTGCTTGCCGAGCCAGGTCTCGATGACCCGATGCAATTATGGCTCGAAGATGGGAGGTTATTTGGAGGGGCCAGTGAGGCTGAGGTAAATGATGAAGATCAAAATGAAGTTGAAGAGGATGAGGAGGAATAAGAAGAGGAGCAAATTGTGTCATATCATTCTTAGGCGACTTCATAGTTATCTGAGTTTGAGGATGCCAAAGATGATGCCTCGTCCACTCCTACCACTTAATTATTTATAGCTCTATTTTTGTAGTGAACTTTGGTTATAACAATCCATATTTTGTATAAGTATATCGCTGTTTTATTGTAGTTTTTTAGTGGGATCCTTAATTAGGTTCACTCTACTAAACTTTGTTTGATTTAATTCAATGGGAGCCTTAAGGTTCATTCTTTTGATTAAAACACCCTCACTCTTAATTGATATTAACCTTGTTTTGAAAGTCTCCTTTATTCAGTGGGTCCTTCTAATAGGTTCAGTTCATTGAATAGGGTTAGTCTGCTCATGGTGTAACATAATGCAATATCAATAATCTTGAATGTTTTATTGAAAGGGTATTATCAACTCAATGAATAATTACAAGTATTTCATTCACCAGCATAACATTTTCTTAATGCTCTTGCGTTCCAAGTCCAAGGTAAGATCTTGCCTTCCAAATCTTGAAATTTTTAAGTGTTCAAGCCGAATTTTTGTGTAATCTTATAAGGTCCTTCCCAATTGATGCCTCACTTTCCTTGACCGACCCTTGTTCTAGAAGCCTCTGTGCTCCTAAGTATAAGTTCTCCCACTTAGAAGGTCCAGGTTTGACACTTTTAATAAAAATTGACGCTGTACACAGCCATCCTTTGGAATGCACAATCATACCGACCTTCTAGCTTATCCAAATTACTCCTTAATTTGACTTCATTATCTTCCTGGCTAACATAGTGGGACACTCGCTCACTACGGGTCGTAATGTCAATTGGAATGATAATTTCTATTCCAAACATCAACAAAAATGGTGTCTCTGTTATTGCCATCCTTGGGGTCATTTGGTATGACCATAAAATTTTGGAAGTTCATCCATCCATGTTAATCCATTGCGAAGCACTCTTGTCTTTACTCCATCTATAATGGTTTGGTTTGTTACTTCTGTCATACCATTATATTGCGGGTAAGAGACATAAGAGAATCTCAGTTTGATGTGTAATCCTTTGCAGTATGTCTTGAACACCTCACACTGAAATTGAGTGCCATTGTCATTTATAATCGTATGTGGAATGCCATACATAGTGATGATGTTCTTATTAAAGAATTGGATTACCTAGTTTAGTGATATAGTTGATATGGATTTAGCTTCTACCCACTTTGCAAAAATGGATGACCGCCATAATTATCCATTTCTTCTAATACTACACGACCTGTAGGGGCACCACTATATCGACTCCCCAAGTTGAAAAAGGCCACGCTACTTTGATCACCTTTATTTTTGTGGGCAGAGCTCTAATGTTTCAGGCATAGGCCTGGAACGCTCGACACTTCTAGGCCATTTCTTTTGCATCTAGCTCCAATGTAGGCTAGTAAAAGCCTTGAGCTGAGCCTTCCTTACAATTGAATCCTTCTTCTCATGGCCACCACAAATTCCTTCATGTATTTCCCTCAAGACATAATCTGCATCTCTTCTCCCAAGGTATTTTTTCCATGGGTGAGAGAATGACCTCCGATACAATTGTTCTCCAATTATGGAATATTGGAAAGATTTCCTTACAATTTTTTGTACCTCAATATCATCCTTTGGCAAGGTTGAGTTCATTGGATTTTATTTGATTGGCTCGTACCATTCTGGCTCTTGCGGGTTCTCCTCAGTCTGTACAATTAATGTTTCATAGCGGGGTATTCTCGGCTTAGTAATCTCAGCAATAATACATGCCAAGATTTTTTCTGCACATGGGTCCGAAGCTACCTTTGCTAGCTGTTCGCAAGGTTTTGACTCTACTGACTTTGAGGATTTATATTTTATAAAGAAGCCAAAAATCTTATTTCCCAGTTTCCTACCGATAAGATAAGAGTTTAAAATATGAACATGTGTTATGAATACCGCTTATCTAAATAGAAAATGGTGACCACTGCAAGTATACAGTTACGATGTAGTTTTAAAAGATATCGATCCCACAAGGAAGGAACCAGTTTTAAAGATCAATAATAGGAATGGAACAAAAGAAAATAAAGTAATTTGTTTTGAAGGATTGGAATGATGGATGGATAGACAAATGTATGAAAGATTAGAGACGATAAAAAGTATATAGATATTCCCTATAAACAAGTATAGCAAAGAAAACATGCAAAATCATCAAAGATATTACGTACACTAGATTAATTTAATAGATTCGCTTCTAGACACTCAGATATTCAATTATTCACCCAGGGCAACACATGAAATGACTTTTCTAAATCTAGTGCAAACAAATTAAGATGATTATATAAACCTGGACAATAGTGTTACTATGCTTAGTACGGGTCGCTCTCACATAGCCATATTTAGCAAGTTACCATTCCAAAAATGTTGGCTCACTAAACAGCATTATAATCACAGATCTAGTGATTATACACAATCTCGTTAACCCCGAAACTACTCTTAAAGTTAACTCAAAAGCATATAACTTGATTAATATAAAAAACTCAACACAAAATACACATTATGACATGTAGACATATCATAAACTTCGAAATAGAAAGTATAAGTAGAAAGCAAAGAAAATTTGTAAGGTATGCAAGTGAAAGCTAAAGTTGATAAAACCGCATCCACTCTTTAATGGGAGTCGTCAATTCCTGCAATTCCTGTGTCTGCTTTGAATACGGTCTTGACTCTTACAGAACCTCCGCTAGGATGCTATTCTTTTTGAATATCGAACAAACGAACATTGAAGAATGAAAACTTTTATTGATAAGTGATTTTCAATTACACTTATATAACAATCACTAGAATATGTAGAGAAATCTAGTGATCGAAATAAGGTTCGAATCACTTATACATTTTCTCACTAACACTTATGAATGTAGCGAAATCTAGATATTTTTACTCCCTATCTATGCGACACAATTATCACTCATGCCACACCACATAATCCACATGAAATTTATTGAGTCTTGAAGCCTATTATAGAGTACGAAGGGTTGCGTCTATCCAAACGAAGATTCGTGTCCATTGGTGAAGAATTACACCGCTTCATTATGATTGGTTGAATTGGTTTGATCTTATCCACAATGGAAAGGCACCTTTTCATGATTGGTTGACTTCCAAAAGGTGTCTTTTCATTTGGTAGTTGATGGTGGTTGATCGTTCTTATCCGATGGTTGAAAGAAGAGAAGAGTTGACAAAAAAATCATCAAGGTCGTGACTGCGAATGATTGTTGTGGCCGTGAATACTTGGTTGGCAAATTTCTGTTGTGAAAGTTAACAAGTCGCGACCGCGATATGTGTGTAACTATCATGACATGCCTTTTTTCACATGATTCCTCTTTGCGATTTCTACCGATCTTTGACATCTTCGATCCTATGCCAAATCCTTAAATTCCACGCATCTTTTTGCACCTTTTTCACTCTTTTTTCATAGATTTCCAACTTATCATTTTACTTCCAAGATTTACCTAGTACCTGCATTTGCATAAAAAACTACATACCACGTGAAATCTTTTATATGAAGTATAAAAATGACTTAAACTATAATGTTTAAATTGTAAAATTATCATGATAATAAGTGTAATTATACACTTATCACACCCCCACACTTAACTTTTGTCTTGTCCTCAAGGTAAATTCAACATAAGTGTATAAATTAGTTATTCAAGTACGTACCTTATTTGCCAAAAGACTATTGTAGTGAGTACCACATTCCTACGTTGCATAAGATTCAAGTAGAAGTCCGAAATTTCCCACAAATTAGTAATGTGCAATTCATATAGTCTAGTTGCATACCATTGCTCTTAATGGAGGTTCAACCGAATCGCATCTTCATATAAGCGTTATATGCATACTTGAATATTTCCTTCTCTTAACCATAATACAAAGTATAAAGGACATAGAAAGCACACTTTGAATAGTTTTCTCTCAAGACATTTTTAGGTAACCTTGGATGCTAAAACACTCTTAGTGGTTGCATTTTATGCTCCATACCACTCTCCCATTTTTTCAGTGGTTGCATTTTATGCTCCATACCACTCTCTCATTTTTTATTCTTTTAAGCATATGTTTTTGAAGTACTTTGTACTTTACACCCATTTTTCGTGCTATGCTTCTTTTTCTTTTTTTTTTTCACTCAATGAGTGGTTCCTGTTTCTGCTTCGTACCATTCCTCACCTTTTGCATAACTCATTGGTTATCCTCTCTTTCTTTTGATTTTTTCTCTCAATACCATCATCCTTTATTGATTAATGAAGTATTATGGCTATAGTTTCCTAACACTTTAAACACACTCAATACTTATAGGACTTATTCTAGATTTGCATATAAAACTCATAGTAAGAATACTACTAGTATTACTCTACTTAAACTTATCGGTAGCATTAAACTAAAACTACACAACTTATACTATTTCAAGAATATTTAAACACAGATTTGAAAGACAGAAAACTTATTTTTGCAAAGGATTGAGATTATGAAAAAGATTTTTTGTGAAAACTATTCGCCACTTTTCTACTGATAAACTTATTAGTTTGTTTGCAAGATTCGGCTATATATCAACGGTGCGAAAAACTTGTTCACGTAAATTATATGTGTTGTCAATACCCCTTATCAAATAGAAAAATGATGATAACTGCAAGTATACAGTTGCGATGTAGTTTTAAAAGATATCGATCCCACAGGGAAGGACTAGTTCTAAAGATCAACAAGGAAGATAAAATAAAAATAATAAAATAAATTTGATATTTTGGGTAGGAAGGTTAGAATGAAGAATGAGTAAATAAAGGTATGAAAGATTAGAGTATCTAAATATATAGATTTTCCCTACGAAATAAGGATAGCAGAGAAAGCATGCAAGTTCAACAAAGATGTTACGATTCACTAAACTAATCTAACAGACTCGGTTCTAAATACTCAGATATTCAATTATTCACCGCAGAGCAACACATGAAATGACTTTTCTAAACCTAGCGCAAATGAATTAAGACTATTATATAAACCTGGACAACGTTAATACTATGCTTAGAGCGGGTCGCTCTCACATAGCCACATTTAGCAAGTTACCATTCCAAAAATGTTGGCTCACAAAATAGCTTTATATCACAGATCCAGTGATTATACACGGTATTGTTAACCCCGAAACTACTCTTAAAATTAACGCCAACGCTT
>CATIWQ010311025.1:0-19734 GCA_949673415.1 Euphorbia schlechtendalii
AGAATTTTTCAAATTGAAGAAGATTTAGATCTGTAATCTTACAAATGATTTTTTATGTTTGAATTAAAAAGAGATTGATCTCATGTGAAGTTGAGATTTTATATCCCAAAAAATTTCGTTAATGATAACGAATCCCTTTCATACCTCAATTTAAACCTAAAATATAAAATTTAAAACTTTGCATCACTTTATGATCAATAAATAATACACGATATAATTATGTAAAATTCAAAGTAGATGCGCTGATTCAAAAAGATTAGATAAGGACAGAATGGGGCTTTTCTTGTTATAATAAACTAAATTGTAACAAAAACGTTCACTAAAAATGCAAATTCAAAAACCACATACTCAACTGCTACAAACTACATCATACCAGTAAATTCATTACCATTGGGAAATTTTAATGTAGAAAATGAATTAACCAGATATCAGTAAGAAAACACGGACCACAGTTGCAGTTTCTTGATCTAATTTGACTGGCTATGAACTACCTAAAATGATTCAATATAACAACTATATATTTTATCCAAATGATTTTGTCAGAGGTCAGCTTCTTCACCCAGGTAATGGGTCCGAAAGCAATTTCACATGCTAGAAAATGTAATGTAGTTACATTTACTTTTCCCCATTCACTTTTTGGTGTCGATTTGGAGCAAAAACATATAAGCATAACATATGTTTCTCCTGAAATCAAAGGATGCACTGACTTGAATTCTTTACCTTTTGGGGGCTGTACTTGTGTCTCTATCAAGGAAACAAATGCATGAAAATCACTTGGAATGGTTGTTAAGCTGGGAGCGTCCAATATGTGAAAGCCTTGACGATGGAATTAGAGGTGCTTCTTCATCGACTTTTATATCGGAAGCCAGACTGCCTCCATTACCGACCCCATTATCGCTGCTGTTGCTCGGTGAGAATATATCAGACGACTTTTTCTCCAACTTCCACTCCTGTTATAACCAATTAAAGGAATCATTTAGATAAACCGTAAATTTTTCAACAAGATGGTGTTGTTCAACTTAAACCTGTTGCCTTGGTATGCAATTAAAGAGCCTAGCTATGCAATTGAGAAAAAAATGGTATCTTAACATATTTACTCAATTACCAATCTTTAGGGCCACATGCATATCATGTATGGTGATGAAAACTACAATTCTACTGTCTCTCATTACGTATCATATGTAATTTGCAGTCAGCAACATTTCACATTTGCATCTCATCAGAGTTTAGTTTCTTGAAAATGATATTACGGCCACATTTGTTCAAGTTGTCTCACTATCAAACATTCTTACTAGCGATCCAATGACAAAATAGGCTACAATTAACCGATATTTCCTAACATTTTGCCTCTAAATTTCCTTAGACCCAAAACTTTCCGTTCAATTGTTTATTACAAAGTATGACTCAACATCTTCAAAACTGAATGATTATATTTGGCAGCCAGCATAAAAATATTAAATATTGAAAAAATATTGACCTTTGACATTCTTTCAGGAAGAGCTTCAGGAAGCTGCGATGCACGCACATCTTTGACCTTCAAGTAGTTATACATGACAACACCACAAAGAGCTGAAAAATAACCATAAAGGAAATTAGAAACTGAATTCCATGACTTCATAGATAGTATTAGAACTTCAAAAGGGCAAGGCGAATACCAATTGCATAACCAGTTATATTCAGCCCGGTTATTGTAGACTCTGGAAATATGACAGTAGAAAGGGCTATCAGTATCCAGTCCTTGAGAACACCAGCAACCCTTATGGTAACTGCTCCAGTTCTACCAATTACTAAGAATATGGAGAAGTTCAAGGCTAACGCAGAAAGAGCATTGGAGAAGAAGATCCAAAAGTTGAACTGAACTTGTGAAACTTCCATCTCTGGCTTCTCTAATAAATACCAAGGCACAAACAGAAAGACAAAACTGCACCAGAATAAGGGACAAAAGAGAGGAAAAAAAATGGTGAGAACCCGAGCATCGATGAAATCCGGTTTTTTCAATTAAAGGCCATCACTTGTAGACTGGCTTAAGGTCAGAATAAATCCAGTGCACCCATTAAGGCTACACTAAACAACACAAGTTTTGCCAAATTGAACAGAAGCAACATGTAAATTTTCTTTTATCAAATTTTCAAAAATGCAATACCTGCAAGGAGCTATGTAGTATAAGCTAGTGACAGGATTTAAAGCCAAGCCTTTTTTCTGCAGAAGGACCTGAGTTAAAACCAGCCTGAGTGCTTCTGCAATTATCCCTGTAACTTGGTAAAGTGTGCCAATTACATTAAAATTTATTTCCCCGTATGAGGAGATGACAACTCCAACACTGACCAGCACCATGTTTAAGAACACGTCACACCTTGCTTTGTCAGTGCCACATAATACAGCCATAAAAAATGTTGCTACTGGCACTGCAACATCCAAATAAATTAATTATTAGTATCATTTTAGTAGGTTTTACAAAAAAAAAAAGCATATATGTAGTATATTCATGAAATGGGAACACTGATTTGCTCTTTTTATACTTACTTAGAGCTTTCAGCATCTGAATGAAGGCTACCGAAATGAACAAATAAGCAGTGTTACCAAACCTGTGCATAAAAGATATCAAAAATAGAAAGCAATAAATCAAAATTTGAACATGAAGTCATGTACTAATCTGAACATGATTTCTTCATTGGGCAGAGCTAGACACCAATGAACTACACTTCCATGGACCTAGTTATGCATCAGAATAATATGCATTTGCAAAAATGCAAAAAATGACTAAGAATTGGTGACCTATCTGCCTATGCCCTATCTAAACAAAATTACAATATCTACGTAATTAAAAATATGTTAAGACATTAGGATTCTTTTATCATGAGCAACATCAAACCTAAGCCACCAAGCAGACCCAGTTCCACTATATACAAGCGTACAGTCTTGTGTATGAGTATGACAAACTTATCTACCATATTTTTGCCAAAAATAATTAGAATGTGGTGATTCAATATTTGTTGCATTGAAATGTATAAAAAAATACTTAATACATCATTAATGCAAATGATAATAGAACAAATAACAAGAGGTGGTCCTACTCCATAGCATTCAAGCTCTTACCAAAGACTTGCAGCAAAGAAGGCACTTATTGGTACTACACATGTTGCATATCTATCAAGAAATGAATTCCAGAAACACAAGTTAGAGAAATAAAAAAAGTATTAACAACAGAATATTGCAAAAGACTTTTTGGAAAAAGAGGAAACAACTTAACCACTTACATTTCAAATGTCATTTTGACTGGAGTTACAACCTGGTCAAGAGAAAAAAAAAATTCAATATTACAACTCCAGAACATGGGAACATATAAGAAGGCAAGAAGCTACCAAGAACTACAAATGCTAGTGTTACAATGAGTACCTATTAACTAAAGATTAAAAATAATCACCGCCCATTCAGTTATGATATTAGAATTTTAACATGATAATTCATATTCCCAACTTTGTTGGAAGTTCAAATTAAATTTAATGGTAGGATATAATCGAAAATTTACCTTTTAGCAAGAAAAATAAAAATAATCACCAACACATGCGATTAAATTGCCTGCAAAATAGAAATTAAAGGTCTACAATTCCTAAGTTGTTGACTGTTTATTATTTCAATTGGGCAATGGCTGGTCTATGAGAAAGAGAAACTGCTCAAATTATTATAGAAATGGGCACAAGCCACAAGTCCAAAGACAAGGACAAGAAAAGTCGTATAACAGAATATAAAAAAATAAAGCATTATGAATCTAAACATAAACTAAGTTGTATAACATATATTGACAAAAAAACAATTTTTTCAATAACAAAACCGTAGTAACAAATAAATAAAATCATGATCATGTAGAAAGCCTACCTTGAATACACGAACAATGAAAAAAGCTACTACCCCTGAAAATCCCATATGGATCATCGTAAGAGTGATAGGATATGGGAAGTTAAAATATTTTGGTGAAAGAACCCACTGCACCAAAAAATCACAAAGTCATGTATATAGTCAGAAAACCAGACAGATATTGCATCTGTAATGCTGTAATTTTCAGGTTACCAATATAAACCATCATGACATATACGAAAGCAAATATCTTCCTTAAAAAGGTAGAGATATGGCAAATAACATATTTTAACGAGTTAAGTGAGAACCAAATATCTTCAAATAGATGAAATTGTACTTAATTAGTTTGGACTACGTATGCAGTTCAATTTTAATCAAGTGATATGATATAGCACCTTATTCCAGCAAATATGCAAACATGATCTCAAAGATAGGTTGAACAGATAATAATCTTGAACGAAACTAGGTAAATTGCATTCAAGAAGTGTATTTGAAATCTTGATAATGGTGATTTTTAGATTTCTAAACTTGGAAAATACATTGATATAAAGGCCTCACCAAATCAATGGTATGTACAGAAAAAAGGGATCATTTTAGAGATGGGGATTTATAGCATATGCTTGAGTCAACATACATGCAGACCTAAGCACCTAACAGTAAACTGCCACCAACAAGTATGTCAAGATCATAGGCTGGCTAGTTCCAGACTTAGATAAAGTAGGCAGACTAAACCTTGAGCATGAAAAGAAAGATTTCAGACGCGTTAAAAATTCTACAAATAAGTCAATCTCTAGAGATTTCACCATCAAACACACAGGAGAGAAAAAGCACCACAAAAAAATATTCAGGTTGAATGTCAGGGTATTCACCTTGTTGTACAATATTACACCCGATGAAAGCACAATGTAGACCAAAAGGTAGATATACGTTAATACAAGTGGCTTATTGACAATCATTCTGCCTGTTCTTTCCTTCCACCAAGCAAAATGATATAAACCACAAACAAAAAAGAGCAGAACTGAATTCTCAAACTGAAACTAGACTACTGTTCGGTCTCTACAACATCTTGATACGAATTAGACGATCTTCTAACTTAAAGAGAGATTCCCATGGGCTTATCTGCAATAGAGTCGAGACGAACAGCTCCATCCAGGAATCTATAAAAGAAAATAAAATGCAATACCTGAAATGGAAATCAAGCGCGCAAACATCAACAGTCTTAATCATTAGTAATTAGCTCAAGATAACTAAGAAATCAACAACGAAAGCGAAATTTCAGCTAAAATTCTGAAAACAAACTTCTGACCTAACACAAGTAATAACAAAACCGGCAATGCAGACAAGCAAATCTGACAAAAATGAGAGGAAAACCAAAGCCAATCATTGAGCTAAAAAATTTCCCCAAAAAAGAAAGAAGGATAATAAAAACACAAAGTCTGATCCGATCTAAGAAGCAAAAAGAGGGAAAATCACCATTGGAGATAGATCAATAGCAGGAAATGCAAATCTGGGAGTTGAAGAGAGATCGTGTGGCTGGAGATACCAAAGAATGAAGAGAGAGCAATAAAGGACGAGTCAAAGAAAAAGGGGCAAGTATCAGAAAGTCTGTAAATGGTAATAAATAAGGTTGGTGTGGTAAATGATGTGGGTATGGACGAAGGAGTACTGTGAGGCTTCTTGTCGAAGAAGACGAGAAAAGTCAGATAGCACAGAAGGCAATTAATAGCCTACAGTAGAGTGTATGATTATAATAATGTACACCACAGACTTTAACGCCTTATTAGTATTTATCATTAGGCTCGGAAAGTTGCATCGAGCCCCACATGGGTACGTCACTAACTTGCTTGAACGTGGTAAATGGTCAGGAGGGTCGGACTTTACGTTGCCGTTTTGGGTCTCAGATTACTTGCTCAATTGGACATTTAACTGTCAGCATCTTCATTCTGTGATTTAATTGATTCATTATTTTATTGAAAAATAATTGAATGTTTCAGTTTTTGTATATGACATTATTTTATCTTTTATTTGAGAAAAACATCAAATTAAAAAATAGTTTAGAAATTTATTTGATAACTGTAGAATTATCTAATTCAAATCCATCCAATATATATAAGTTAAATGATAATCAAATTTTGGTCTAAAATTAAGAAAACCTGCATCATACAATAACTATCAAATGACATTATTTATTTTTTATTGTTTTCAATGTTACAGCTTATTCATATAATTTGTAACACTTTCTACAGTTTATGTCAAACATCTCTTTCTTAAATTCAAAAACATTTCTTGAAAATCTGTTTGTATTTCAATGTTGTTTTACTTAAAACTAACTATTTCAATGTTATTTTCCTTGTTGGATAAATATTTATATATTTAATAATTATAAGTTCTATTTTATTTTCATCACAATGCAACATGCTATTGTTTTTTGTTATTATATAAAACCACGTACTTTGGCTCTTAAATGATTAGTTTAAAAAGCATATCCACCTTTTATTTTGGAAAGCGTTTAAATAGAAAACGACATAGTTTTCAGTTGTTTGTACTAGTTTGTCCTGTCGAGCTCTCGTGCTCCATTATCAAATTGGTAGGGTTTTTTTACTTACTATTTCTCACCTCTTATGAAGTTGCATCTGGTTCGATTCAATCCATACACTTATCAAGAAAAGGTGAGCTTTTACAAGTTTCAATTCTCATGTTTCAATTTCTGAGCAAACGTCTTCTCCATTCCAGAAATGGGTACTGTATCAGAACTCAAAACACATTAATGGCGATCCAGTTATCTTTTAGATACCTTTCAAATGATCCAAACCCAAACTCATTTACAGTATCTTACCTCATAAAAAAATGTGGGTTGTCACCAGAATCAGCTTTATCAGCTTCAAAAACAGTCCAATTCAAAACCTCTGAAAAACCCGATTCAGTCCGATCCTTTTTGAAGAAGCGTGGTTTCTCAAAAACCCAAATCACTGAAGTAATTCGAAAGTACCCCAGAACCCTATCCTGCAACTTAGACAAAGTAATTTCCCCCAAATTTGACTTCTTTCTCTCTGAAGGAGCTTCCAAAGCTGACATTGTCACCATCTTCACTCGCCATCCTTGGATCTTAACAAGAAGCTTAGAAAATCACTTGATCCCCTCTTTTAGTTACTTCGCAGAATTGTTTCAATCCCAAGATAAAGCAATTGCAGCTGTGAAACGATTCCCTCGTGTTCTGCTTTCCCGCCTTGAAGCTCATGTGATACCTAATATCAACATTTTGAGAGATATCGGAGTGCCGGCAGCAAATGTGTTGCTGCTAATTCAGTACCAACCCCAACACATTGCCATGAATTCCGGTAAATTCAGAGCCATTGTGGAGGAAGTGAGGAAAATGGGATTCAGTCCTTTGAAGTACCAGTTTGTTAGAGCATTCGAAACATTAGCAGGGCTATCGAAATCAGCAAGAGACAGAAAATTTGCTGTTTATAGGAGGTGGGGTTGGTCTAAGAGGGATACAATTGCAGCCTTCAAGAGAAGTCCTAGTTGCCTGGCGATTTCGGAGGCGAAAATAATGGCAGTGATGGATTTTTATGTGAACCGATTGGGTTTAGATTCTTCGGTCCTTATTCGTCGCCCTAAGTTACTTTCACTTAGCTTGGAGAAGAGGCTTATCCCAAGATATGCAGTTATTCAGTATCTGTCGTCTAGAGGTGTGACGAAATTCGAATCCAGGATAACTTGTTGGTTCGAGTATAAAGAGGAGTATTTCTTGGAAAAGCTTGTGAATTGTCATGAGGAAGCCTCTCATTTGCTGAAGCTGTACAATGAGAAGATGAATTGTTAGGCATATAAGCAATCAAACAAGTCTGATTATAAATGATCCACCATGTAAAATTGGTGCACAATCTGCTGAGTTCTGCATTATGAAAATCACCAATATAAATGCACTTGTTGTTGCCTGTATTTTACTTTGAATTTCAAAGTTTGCCCACATTCGTTATATGCAACATTTAGCATTGTTTTACTACTACCTTCTATCCAAACTTGATCAAATTGGATACATCATTGTCGAATAGATTGTTTGGCATGAAAAAAACTTCCAAAAAAGAGTACATTAAGCAATAGTAATTTTGATAATGGTTGGTTTTGTATCATTTGGCTCTAATAATAATAGCAAGGCAAATATTTAACCTTATTTCTCAACCAAGTATAATTAAAAACATAAAAAATGCAAGGCTCCACTTGAACTACCTTAACAACTACTAAAGGCTACAAAAAATCAATGACATTACAATCCTCAAACCTGATTTAAGTAAACAAGTTCGCCTTTTCGTTCTGTACCTTCCTAAAACTTTCTCCAAATTCTTTGTATTTTTCTTGTTGTTTCCTCGTTAGACCGACTCGATTTCTCCGATATGCTTTGCAGTCCACGACTGTAACTGCTCTTAATCCAAGAAAGTAGATTTGCAGCCTGGATTTTGTACAATATTATCATAATGTTAAACCGAACTGCTTTGGCAACTCACAATTTGAACTCAAAAAAGATTCTTGCACATTTGTTCTCAACTCTTTCCTAGGCCTAGGTGAAAACCCTTTGGCAAGCATCTCCTCTTCATACTTCCTAGCCAAGTCCAACTCACCATATTTTACCAAGGAGTCAATTAGCACATTATATGCAGACTCATCTGGACTACATCCATGTTCTTTCATCTTCCCCCAAACTAGAACAACCTCTTCATGATTTTCCGATTCGCAGAATTTCCTCATAAGCATCACAAAAGTGTCTAACCTTGGTCGAACCCCACTCTCTATCATTGTCTCAAACAACAAAATAATCTCATGTGGATTCACAACACACCCAAAGAAGCATTGATATGTCATCACATCAGGTTCTATGTCCCTCTTAAGCATTTCATCGAACACCTCATATGCTTCTACCACTCTCTGATTTTGGCACAATAGCTTTATAATAGTGTTACAAGTCACAACATTGGGCATGCAACCCAAGTCTCCCATTTCTTTATACACTCTAATTGCAGAATCCACACCCTCTGCTAACCCAATGGCACGAACAACGGTATTATATGCCACAACATCCAATTCGACACCTTTTCGTTTCAACTCCTTGTACAATTCCACTGTTTTCCTTGGCTTCCCACTTTTACACAGTATATCCATATATATTGAATAGGAATGCAAACTCTTATGGACTCCATTTTCATCCATTTCTAACCAGAACTCCCTGCACTTCTTCCACCACCCCATCTTAAACCAGCCACGTAAAAGTATATTGCAAATTTTTGTTCTATTTCTTGCAGTCATTTGGTTTCTAGCTTCAAAATTATCCGTAAAACACAATTCTTTTGCTTCTGTTACGTGTTTGTGCTCACAGAGAGCATCAATTAGATAACAATAAGAAACATCATCTTTCAAGTTGAATTCATCTAGTCGATCATAAGTACTAGATGCTTCTCTAATGAGACGGGCAGCTGCATATCGCTTGAATAAAACACGAAATGTAGTATGATTGGGAAATGAATTATGTGATTTCGCCATTCTCTCAATTAACTTCCACGAAAGGTAAAACTCGACGAACTTACCCAAAATGTCAATCATGCGATTGTATGTATCAGTAGTGTGTTGGAATTGGTATTCGGTTTCGACCCAGTTGAAGAAATCGAGAGCGGATTTCCAGTCGTTACCGTAGGATGAGATGGTTCGGTAGACTGAGAAAGAGTCGACCTTTTGTGGATTTGGATGAAAATTACGATACTCTGAGATGGGTTTTGAGGAGAAAGAAGAAGCAATCAAAGGAATGAAGGTTTGAGAGGGTATCAAGCAGCGAGCAAAGTTTGAAGAAAGCATTCTTTTTACGAGGAATGCTAATTCAATAACAAGTAGTCAAACGAACTGAATAAAAATAAATATAATAAATTAAAGTATAACAGCTGCAAGCTGCTGAGAATTCTTTCGTATCTTCTTCATTGTGAACTCCAATCACTACGGAGTTTTGTCCTTTTTTTTCTCTCTGCAAGAAATGGCTGCGGCTCAGATTAATGCCAGCTTAATCAAAGCGGCTTCCCATTCTAGAATCTAAACTTGCTTCTAAACACGCTCACAAGCCACCTAGACTCAGCCGCAGCCGCCTTACCATCTAAACGTTACTCTATAACTGTCCTTCCCGGCGATGGCATCGGCCACGAATTCACGGCTGTTGCCAAAAAATGTCCTCAAGCTTGCTGGCTCTCTCGAAGGTATGCTCTAGGCTTTTAGCTTAAAATCGCTGCTCCTACTTGTTTTCTGCGGAAACCAAGCACTATTGGCGACGAAACAAATGAATGGAGAATGTTTTGGAGTGTCTCATTACATTTTATTGCTTCATTTGCTAGGAATTGAATTTATATTCCAAGAGATGCCTATGGCTTTGGATTTGGTAGGACTCTCTCCAAGGCCAAGCTATCAGATGCTATTCTTCTTGGAGCCATTGGAGGGTACTATATACTTATCTAATCTTCATTTCAATTTGAGCTCTAGTTTTTTTTACTTTTCCATGGTTTATTAAATTTTGATTTCATAGGAATAAATGGGATAACAATGAAAAACACCTGAAACCGGAGACTGGGCTGCTTCAGCTGCGAGAAGGTCTTAATGTTTTTGCAAATTTAAGGCCAGCTACTGTATTGCCTCAGGTAATTTGTTTGACTTTAAGCCCCCTTAACTTCAAAGAAGCATACTTATGGGTAGAATATATCAGTATCATTAGATTTATGACTGAAGAATTTTGGGCATGATAAGAAAGGTTGCTGTATTTATTATGAAATATGTGGCTGTAATTTTGGTGATATCATTTCTGTTTTGCTGGATCTTCGAGCTAGTTGATGCTTCAACATTAAAGAAAGAGGTTGCTGAAGGTGTTGATGTTACGGCTGTAAGGGAGCTTACTGGAGGTAAGATAACATTGAGCTTAACTAAATCAATATTTTACCTTTCTGCACATATATATTAGTAAAGTTTTTTCCTTTTTCTTGTTTCTGTAGGTATATATTTTGGAAAACCAAGCAATGAAAGTGGTGAAGAAATTGGCTTCAATACTGAGGTGTATGCACGATATGAGGTACACTTCTAATTTTTTTTGTAGTCGTAATTTCAGTAACAACTAACAAGTAATTACTAAAACTTTTTTGTTTTAAGATAAACTCTTCTAGTTTTAGTTTTTCATTTCCCCTCTGTAATCAATTCAATCGAGTAGCTAAACGAAAAGCGTCACATATTCTGATATTTTTTGAAATTTTAGTTCAATCTTAATTTTATCCTTAGCTTTGTTAGGATTTGCATGACATATGTGCTATAGTTGTTCACTTGTTCTCTCAAAGATTTTTCATGATCATAAATAATTCATAAATAGCACAAACTTCAGAAAACTGGTTGATATTATTGTTTTTGCAAAGGTGTGTAATATTTCTTTGTTGTTGGATGATGTGGAAAAAACTTAGGTTGACCGCATTGCTCGTGTCGCATTTGAGACTGCCAGGAAGCGATCTGGAAGACTCTGCTCTGTTGATAAAAGCAAATGTCTTAGAGGTATGCTATTTTGTTTTTTTTTTCCTTCCTTTAGCTAAAAGCTGCTATATGTATCGAGATGAATATTCATCATCTAAAGTCTTGTACGACCATCGATGTGGTATGTTAATCAATGTTTTCTTGTTTCAATAAATTTACAGGCATCGATGTTTTAATAAAAATTGGTGAAGAATATCCAGATGTTGAGCTCTCGGATATGTATGTTGACAACTCTGCTATGCAATCCAAAACAGGTCAGAAAAGAACTTTTTGTTTTAGGAAACTACATTTCAATGAGAAGTGGGACCCTCACAATGTTTTCGCAATGCAGTTTGAGACAATCGTGACAAACAACATTTTTGGAGATATATTGTCTGACGAGGCTTCAATGATCACCGCAAGTATAGGGATGCTTCCATCTGCTAGTCTTGCTTCATCTGCATGTTTATTTTTCTTCAAACGAAACGAAAACTAAGTATTCTTATAGAAATTTATCCCCGTGAAATTATTTTCACAGACTCAGGGCCCTGGACTTTTTGAGCCAATACATGGTTCTGCTCCCGATATTGCAGGGCCGTTTTGTCGATTTTTAGTTCAATATTATTTTCTGAAACAAAGAAATGCCAACTATGTTCGCACAGCTTCTTATTAATGTGGAGTTTTTGCGTTCAGGACATGGCAAACCCATTGGCAATGGTGCTAAGTGCTGCGATGCTTTTGAAGCATGGGCTAGGCGAGGAAAAAGCTGCAAAATGCCGTTTTGGATGCTTTGGACAAAGGGTTTCGGACCGGTGACAATTTCTCTGCGGAAACTGTACGTGGTTTCTCTCATCTACGATCTTTTTTTTTCCCCCGAGTTTTAAGAGAAACTTCGAACTTGAAGTTTCAAATTAGACTCTTTAGGTTGTTAGTGAAAAGAACCAGAAGCTTATAGGTTTTACATTTCATTAATTGTTTTGTTTAGACAAGATTGTTAATGAATTTGGCATATGAGATTAACATGAGTCAACCTCTAATGCTTGGAGACAACACGATTCCAGTTTTCTTATTTTCTGCTTTCCTTGCATGGGCGATGACAAATGCATGATTTCTGCAAAAATATCATATCTGCTTGATTTCTGCAATACTAGATCTGAACCTTTTACCCGTTAATTTGAAACTTCGGTTATTGTGATTTATTGTTAGTATTTTAATGTAATTGGATTGACTAATTGATCAATGCAATCGTGATATATCACTGAACAAGTCGGGAGAGTGCGGAGTGCATGCTTGTTCAAGTTCCATCATGATTCGGGGGTTCGGGGGCAGCGCTCCCGAAATTCATGTCTTTTGGACATGTCCCCTGCCTGAAAATTCAGGTCTTTTGGACATGTCTCTTGGACTGTTATAAATACATGATATTGGTCATACTTCATGTTGGTTCGTAAATATTACAATATTTTCGTATTTTAAATTCTTGATTTAAACTCTGATTTTATCTTATTGAATTTTTGATAGAACCACCGAAATAATTTCAATTGATATTCATGATTTCAGATTCGTCCAAGTTATCCCTGATATCCCAACATTTGGTTTGCAGAAATTGGTGGGATGCAAAGAAATGGGGGAAGAAGTGCTGAAATCAGTAGAGTGCCAAGTTCCTGCTGCAGTTTGAACCAAAAGCATAAATTGCTACAAAATTCCCGGTTGTCTGCTGCCTTTGAGTAGGTGTTGCATTTTTATTCAAATTGCCGCAGCAATTTCGAAGTTGCAAGCTCGGCATTATGTATTTGTAATTTCCCTTTCTGCAGAGATTACAAGTGATAACATGATTCATTTGTTTGTTTGTTTTTTTACAAGTACTTTCGGTAGTTAATTGACAACAATTGGGAGAGAGAATTATATCAGAAACTTGTTTGAAATAACATTATTTATGATAGAATACTCTTTCTAATGATGTCATGTCTAGGGATATTGATAGGTCGGGGAATACCCGAAAATAGTAAAATCTGAACCGACGGGTGACGAGAAAAAAAACTGAAAATTCATTACCACGGGTCAGGTTCGGGGAAATTTTATCCCTCGTGAAAAAACATGAACAGTTTTGGATGGGACCCTCCCACACAGTCCCCGAATAAATCCACGGACAAAACTCAAATATAAATGACACACAAACAAGCTTTTAAGTGAACTTTAAATATAGTTTATCCTAAAAAATCATCATTCAAGTAATTACGTACTCAAATTTTACTGATAATAATAATAAAAATAATGATATTACAATTAAGTGCGATTTGATAGAGTTTATTCGAATAAATTCTTCAAATATACAAAAAAAAAATGTAATTTTTGTTATTATTTTTATTACACTTCAATTCACATTATAAAATGAATAAAATTTAATGTTTTATAACTAGGACTTATTAATCTATGCGAAAATGGGGTACAATTAATACCATATATGAGAGCATATGTCAAAACTGCGTGAAATTTGTTTTGGACGAAGAGTACCTGAAAATCGCCCGACCCTGCACAGGTGCGGAATGGGTACGGAAAAATCTCCGAAATACTAAACGGGGAATCCCCGAAACTATACCCGTAAAGTATTGGGTGGGTCTGGGAATTGCACTGCCTCAAATAACCTTGCCCGGTTGTCATCCATAGTCATGTCAAATAACCCTCAACGCAACATAATCCCTTGACAAAAGTACAGTGGATTGTTTAATCAACTAGTATTGTTTAGATTTACAAATTATTTTCATATAATATAGGCCAAGTATACATATGCGGACATTCCTTTTTTTTCCTTTCTTTTTTTTATATAAAGGGCATTTTGTCAAATATGCTGTACGCTTCTATTTTGCTCCTTATAATCATGTGTTGAATATCATTAACATGTGTAGGAAGAAGCCCTATTTCCGGCGTAACATTGATTCCAAATATCAATGTCTAATTATATTGGTATAATAGTATTAGTATTCGAATTAAGTCCAATGGTCACGCGGCCAGTGTTGTTTATAGGCTCACCAAGCCCAAACTTAAATTTCCTGGACTTGGCCAGCCAAGGTGGCCAGCCAGACCTTGACATTCTAATCCTTCAAGCAACTGAAATCAAAACAAAAGTCAAAAGCACGAAGTACATGTTTTTTCCATTACGAATTTTGTTCACACACTAGAAGGAATATTCCCAGCAGTCATGAACATCAAATTGACAGAATGGTCTAATACATTGTATTGTATGGTATTTTGAATAATGTTCAAATAAAGAAAAAAAAAAAAAAAACAAAAGCTGAAGGTATCTATGAGAATATAGAATAATCCAAAACCAATGTATTAAACATAAATGAGTTAGATTCACCAAGTATCTAAACATGTGACTGTCCATAAAACAAATAATTACATCTTTATCTGTTAATACTTTCTAAGAAATAAAGGATTGTGGCCTAAAGAATTTGGATGAAATGTAGAAATCAGCTGAAAGAAAGAATCTAAATTAAAACTACTGATTAAGATCTCTACACTATCCTCAGTCCCTCAGTCCCTTCACTATAAAAAACATAGCTCCACTTCCAAGTAAAGAAAAGAAGCAGACAAGGCAACTGGTCTTTACTACTAACATTACATCACCTCAATTCGTGATACTGTTACGGCTGCTTATCATTTGTAAGAACTAAGAAAAACAGATTGTGATTCTTCTCAGCTGACTCCACATAAAACGCTGGTTTCGGTGTTCTCATCAACAGGCAGGTTTAGGTCAGGTAGCGCAAACGAAGGCAGGATTCCCGCCTCTTTTTGGCCCAACGAAGCATTGGCTGGCCACTCCAGTTTACGGCATACCGGTTCTATTGGACTAGTGGGATCACAGGCTGCTTGTATTTTCTTTACTGTACCAAAAGTTGAAACTATTTCTGGAGTCTGCCTTGATAACAAATCCACCTGTAAGGAAAAATGTCACTCTTAAACCCGAACTTATAAGTACCTTGGTGAAAGTCTACAGGAATTGGCATGAACACTATATTATTAGTTACATAAAAAACGTACAAACTAACATGATAAAATTCTGAAGTTATTGTTAAGTGAAAGCAATATGCACATATTTTTATTACTTCATGCCAACCATTTAAAAGCATATTATTTTCCATAGATAATGTGTATAGGCAATCCAACTATTCCCGGACAATACATGGTTCGAGTGTCAGAAATGAACATGTTAATTGGATTTACCAACACCCCTATCAAGGAAAGTAACAACATAACTTTATGTCTTAGAAGCTGTTCGGTGCAGAGTCAAATAAAAGGACAGAGTTCCAGGAATGAACAAATCATTGTCCCACTAAATTGAATCATTCAGGTTAGATAATGATCAACAAAGTGCATACTGCATATTCATTTGGGAACAAATTTTTTTCTGGTAAGAGCATGCTTGAAGTATTAAGACTTCGTGACAGATTCTAAATTTAAAACATGTCACGCATGTAGGGTGCAGGTACCAAGATTTTGGTAAAGATTCTCAACAGAACAAAAAACGAAAAATCACAATAACTAGAGAATGGACATGAAAGGAGAAACATTTTCACCTTCAATCTCTTCAATCTTTCATTTGTTTCCCTCTGTTTTTCCGCTTTAAGTCGCATGGTTGCCAATTGCTGCACACAAGAATGTAGCATAAGACTAATACCAAGCACTTCTTAGGCACAAATTTATGCAAGCACAAGGGTGAAATGCACAAGTTAAGAAGCCAATGAACCATACATTCTTTAAATTCCTTCTTTCCTTCAAGAGCATGCTTTCCTCCTCTTTAAGTTCAGGTAATGTCTGACAGAAACCAAAAAACTTAAATCAACACAAGAAAGGAATAAATAACATATTTAAGCAAAAAAAAAATCATAAAAAACACACATCATATGTAGAATAAGGGTTGCAGCTTTTTATTCCATTACTATATTAATATAAGCTCCAAATTTGTCATTACCTTCTTCTTTCTTGACCTCTTGGTGATTGGCGTATCACTAACAACAGCAGCCTGCAACACAATCTGAAATAAGAAAGCTTAGATTTTGCGTATGCATAAAGCCTAAAGATAATTGCGCTTGCTCATGAATCAACAGTGAGCAGTCATCTCAAGCACTTAAAACTCATCAAGAAATACAAATTCCAAGTGGCAATTTCACGTGAAGGAAAAAGAACATTCTTAACTAGTCCTTAATGGGCAAAAGGAAGAAAAAAACTGAAACAAAATTTGAATTTCCTTATGAGATTTCCAAGAAATAACTTAAAAATTTCAAAAACGCATCCAAGTCCACGCCGACTGATTCATCCTATAAATTTGAACCGTTGACAATAGAAGAGAAAGGATCATATGGAAGGTTCGTGATTCCTGCCTACTTCACACGATTACCGTATTATACAAATAACATCACTTTTCCTTTATATATGTATTCTTTAAACAAAATAATAATTGAAAAGAAAAGCAAACTGTTAGATAGATATTGTTTGAATTGATTAGTTTAGGAAAAAGAAGTCAAAAGCTCTAAAAGAGACAGCTTATACCAAAAATTTGGTGAAAAAGCGGCCCCGCACAATATTTAAAATAGTCCCTTCTTTTCTTCCCCTAACCAATTTGGACCTAAAAAGTTTTTCTTTTTCTTCCATTGCGACCAAAGCAAATGCATTTTAATCCCTGCCATACTTCCAACTTCAAATGTGCACTGCAAACATTAATTTGACCCAGAAAAACTCTACCTCCCGGGCCCCACTTAAAAAGGCTACAAGAACCGCCTGTCAATTATTCCTTCAAATAAATTTAAACCGAACGCCCAATCAGGTGATTACACGCTTTTTCAGGTATTCTGAACAAAAAGGAAGGGTTCAGATCCACCTATAGCTGAATAAAGACAAGATTGTGGTGCGCCCGCAGTAAGTGGAGCATTGCGGCCACCACACCAAATCATTTTCCCTAAATGAAGTGAAGTGCATAACCACTAACTACACTACACTACACCAAACAACAGGCGGGACTTATTTTGCCACGAAGACACGCCACCGGCTAAACTGCTGAAAAATATTTTAAGACCAAAATGACCTTCATTTATTCTTTAAAAGATAATTCTATATCGACATGGTTTGACTCTGGCTATAGGACATAATCGTAGTTTCCGTAGACATGTATGTACAGGATCAGTACTTGGCACGATACAGGACTTCGATTCTACAACTATTCAATTGGACGCCCTGACAGTGAAGGGCGATTTAGTCTGTTCAGCAGGTCAAAAATGCCATGCGTAGCTTGTTGTACTCTGACCCCCCCATCCCACGCGTTGTATATGAAACCAAAATAATAAAAACAAAAATAACCCCGAACATATAAATAGATAGTCATGAGTTGAAAACGACAAGGGTACTTTCGTCACAAAAAATTCAAATTTAGCTAAAAAAATTGCCACGAATCGCAACCCCGGCAACCGGTAAAATTCCGATTCATTGGAAACTAGCCGATTTGGCCGAACAGATTCGAGAAATATCCCCTATTTCCATGCAGTAAGAGATAAATCGTAGGCCAATAAATATACTATGTCCTCGGAGAAGAAGATTAGTTCCGGTACCTCAAGACAAATGACACAAAAACAAAACAAGCGCAAGTCACCGCGTCAAACCCGCCGCGCACAAAATCAGAAAATATACACACTAAAAAGGCAACAAACCTTAGATCTCGCGGTATCAATTGGCTTAGACTCCTCAAAGCCGTTGGCAGCACAGCAGCTATCAGAGGTGCCACCGCTCCATGAAAGCGGAGTGGTAGGACTAGCACGAGTAATATCAGCTTTCTTCCTTGACACGGCCTGCTTAGACCGCGGCTGTTTGACGCTCCAATCTAGCTGCAAAACAGGCGCATACGCATCATTCAAGCGCGGCGGCGGCGGTTGGCTGAGATTCAAAAGCAGCTGAGCTACGATATTTTGGTCGGCCATGGCCGCCGTAATCCAGTCGTCTTGGGTCATATCTTGTTTTAGACAGAGAAGGATGTAAAAAGAAGGGAGAAAAGTGTAGAGAGAGAGGAAATGGAAAATCAATGAATGGAGAAGGGGGGTGGGTTTATATGTGTGGGTAAGAGATGCTTCCTTTCTTGCAGTTGTTGACATTAACCCCTTTCTATTTTATTTTTTCTCCTTTTCTGGATTTGGTTTTTATTTATTTATGCTGTTTCCTTGTAACTTTTTCTTCCTTTGCTTTCTCTCCTTTTTTCTTTCTATCACATAATTTTGTCCGAATGAAATTATAAATCTATCCTCTTTTCTGCTTGATTTATCATTTCCTCTTCATGTAAAAAATTATAGACTTTTATTTGTTTTTTAACTTCAATCATTGTTGATTAAAAAAAACTCATAAGGAATTCATGAATACATAGATGTTTTTTTGGCGTCGTCTACATACAAATTTTTAAAAACCTGTAATTCAACTGGACCCACTATCTGCTGATACGGCATAAGGTAAAATCGTTATTTTTTGTTATATTGGATGTTTAGCATGGTTGGGTTTGGTATGGTTGAATTGAATTGAATAGAGAATCATATGGAGTTTGACATGCACGCGCAATATGTTGAGAGTAAGTAGAGCAGCGTGGAAGCTGTGGGATTGGGTGGGTGACGTGGTAGGTTTTAGTTGTGTAATTGTGACATAAATATAATTAGTGCCACTTGGTTAAGCCAAAGTGCTTTTTCATGCAATTCAATGATATGATGATTCGTTTTATTATATACTAAATGTGCAATGCATTAGCACTAATAGTTTATTATTGTTTAAATTTGTAAGAGTAATATATTTTTTCAATTTAATAGATTAAAGCACCGATGCATCAAAAACTACATTTATTATCTTTAAACAGATTCTACTAATTCCTAAACTTGATATAAATACATTACTTAGCCTTTGAATCTCTTGTGCAAGCGGGCATAACTCGTTTTGAAAAAGTCAACGCATTTATTTGACTTTTAATAAATTTAAGGATAATTAAATTGTTGGATTGTTGTTTAACTATTAAAAAGTAATTATTATTGCAAATTCACCATGTAATCTCTAATCCATTATTTTATATTTTCTATTTATAACTTTATTTTTATATTTTTTTATTCTATTTACGTAGTTACCACAATAAATTCTCTCAAACCTATTACTTTATTTATCTACTCTGAAAAAAATTTCTTTCATCTAACAATACTCATTATTATTATTATTATTATTATTATTATTATTATTATAACATTGTGTACATCTTATTATTATGTAACAAAAATATTCAACTAAACATTTTTTCATGTTAGATGATAAATACAAATTCAAAACAATACTATGCAATTAATA
>CATIWQ010311040.1:0-18446 GCA_949673415.1 Euphorbia schlechtendalii
AAGTACTTTTTGTTTCGAAGGTAAATATTATTGTCACGATATTAATTAATTGTTTACAACAAGTTTTTACGTTGACACCACTAACCATAAAAAAATTGTTGTCACATACTGAATATTTTTTGTTACAACTATTACATATAAATGAATTGTTTTTTTTATACAAGTTAAACTTATTGTTACAAAATTAAAACAATTCATACACAATTTGTTATATTTTCACGCATGTTGTAATTATGAGAATAGAAAATTTGTATAATATATTAATACTTTTAGCTACAACTATTACTTGTAACTGAAGTTTTTTTTTTTGTTTCAAGTTAAACTTATTATCACAAAATTAGTAAATTATTTGCAACAAGTTTCTTGTGTTGTCACACATATAGTTGTCATGACAACAAAAAAATGTTGTTACATATTGGATAGTTTTAGTTACAACCGTTGCTCGTAATTGAAGTATTTTTGTTTCAAGTTAAACTTATTGTCACAAAATCAATAAATTATTTGTAACAAGAATTTTACGTTGTCACATAAATAAGTTTTGTAACAACATAATTTTACTGTAACAATTTATATATTTTAGGTTACAACTTAAGTTGTAACATAAAAGCATTGGTTATGATAATAAAAAATGGTCACAAAAAATTTATTATATGTGACAATTTTTCATTAAAATCTACCAAAACTACTTTATGTGATGGCAAAATTTTTGTTGTAACAGAAAATAACGTTTTTGTTACAACAATTTCAGTGACAGATTAATTGTTGTCACATGAACTGATTTCTTGTAGTGAAGAAATCAAAAGAGAAAGTGAAGTAAGCCATAACATAAAAAAAAAGATAGTGGGCAATTGGGGAAGTGAAAAGATATAGTTTGTGCAGAGATGGATGGTTGATAGATTTAAAATGGAAATGCCCGAAAATCTAAAAATATAATCCAAAAGAAATCCTAAGTTGATAGGAAATTTCATAAAGAATATATATGTAAGGAAAGCAGAGAAATCAACGTCAATATCAAAAAAACATATCCACCAATTGGAGAAGAAAATAATTAGTTTTGGAGGAGTTCATTTAATTTGTCCAATTAATGATGTAAATAAATTTGTAATTGAGGATAGAGTTACGGCCATGTACCGTAAATTCATTGAGATTTTTCTGGTAATTCTTTACTCAATGGTTTTTCTCTTTCTCGATTCCTTTATATTTTGATTCATTAATTATCTTGTTTAATCATATTATAATTTAACAAATTAAGCAAGTGATTATTAATTTTTTAATTATTAATTAAATCAATTTATAAAAAACATATTTATTTGTACTTGTACGTTTGAAAAATATGTTACTTTAATAAAAATGAAAATCTGAAATAATTTGCAATGATAAAGAAAATCAAAGCTCTGTTTTTCTTTGTATACATTTTGTTGAGAGTATGTGAGATGGAATATGCAAAACATAAATAATTATTAAATATAATTTTCGATTAAATTTTCAATCCCCAATTATAAATAAGGAGAGTGTATTTGAAAATTCATTTTTGATGTTTATACCAAATTTCCTAATGTTTGCTAAATTAATTGCAATTGATTAAACAATCACTAATACCCTAACATACAATCGGAGGGCAATTATAAGAAATCAATGAACAAATACTGAAAACAATATAAAGAAAAAAATACATTTTGAGACAAAATAATTGTATGGTATAATAAACTCAATGAAAAATGAATATATATATATATATATATATATATATATATATATATATATATATATATATATATATGAAAAGTAGGAGAATGAGATTGTAACAATTATATTAATAAAACTTTGAACATTATAATTATATGGTTTAATGCATCTTAAACCCCCTCAACTTATCCCTAAACTTCATATTCCCCCATGAACTTTGAAGTGTTCTCAATGCCCCCCTGAACTTGTCTAAACGTTCTCAATTTCCCCTGAACTTTGAAATGTTCTCAATGCCCCCTGAACTTGTCTAAACGTTCTCCAACACCCCCTCAATCTAACTTCGCAAGTTGCATTAGTGGACCAACAAAAATGAGAGCGTTAATGAAAAAAATTATTTAAAAAAATTAAAAAAAGAAATAGATATCTCAATGTTAATATTCTAACGCTACAAAAGTCCTAATCCCTAAATCGTTCTTCAGATAGAGGGGATGATGGAGTGCGGTTTAGACAATTTCAAGGGAAAATTGAGAACGTTTAGACAAGTTCAGGGAGGCATTGAGAACATTTCAAAGTTCAGGGGGCATTGAGAACGTTTAGACAAGTTCATGGGAGCGTTGAAAACGTTTAGACAAGTTCAGAAGAGCATTAAGAACACTTCAAAATTTAGGAGAAATATGAAAATTAGGAATAAATTGAAGGGGTTTAAGATGCATTAGGTCTAATTATATTACAAAACTTAAAAAAGCAATAGTCTAATAGTGTTATAATTATTTATCCCCATTCATTAGTCTTGTCATCACATGTATTTTTAATTACAATAGCTCAATAATTGCCCTATACTCAATAACTACAACTTAAAAAAAGCAAAGCATGGACCATTTATTCCACAAATTTTCCAAACAAATATTATAATAAAGTTAGAATATCCGAAATTCATCAATCATTTATCTATTTTTATATATATATCTAACGTTGGAAAAGCAAGCAGAAAGTAATAGGTATCCAAATGACGCTCAAATTCTACAAAACCTTTTAGAAAACTACTCCTTGTTATATATATATATATATAACAATCCAAACTATCCAATATCTCGTCGAATAAAGTTATCTATCTGCTTTCTATATATCGGAAAATATATATACAAGTCTGCCATGGAAGTCTGTGGTACCGGTAACGTTCTGCCGAAACCTAACTACACCTCCATCGCCATGAAAAGAGCCTTGCTTTTCACCAATTGCTTGATTTTAGCTATTGGCAATTGCGGCGGTCCTTTAATCATGCGTCTCTACTTCCTCCACGGCGGCAACCGAGTCTGGCTTTCCAGCTGGCTCGAAACCGGCGGTTGGCCGATTATTCTCATCCCTCTCTTTGTCTGCTACCTTCGCCGCCGATCGGAAAATCCGGCCACAGGGTTCTTTATAATGAAATTCCCTCTCTTTGTAGCCGCTGCTGTCATCGGAATTATGACCGGATTTGACGACTATCTATACGCGTACGGAGTCGCCCGGCTGCCAGTGTCGACGTCGGCTCTGATAATTGCGACGCAGTTGGCTTTCACGGCGGTTTTTGCTTATTTCATGGTGAAGCAGAAATTTACAGCGTTTTCAGTAAACGCTGTCGTTTTAGTGAGTGTAGGGGCGGGCGTGTTGGCCATGCACACGAGCAGTGACCGGCCGGCGCGTGAGACGACGAAAGAGTATGTGATGGGATTTGTAATGACAGTGGCGGCGGCGGTGTTGTATGGGTTTATATTGCCATTGGTGGAGTTGACTTACAAGAAAGCTAAGCAAGAGATTACTTATACTCTTGTTCTTGAGATTCAAATGGTCATGTGTTTCTTTGCTACTGCTTTTTGCACCATTGGGATGCTTGTCAACAATGATTTCAAGGTTAGTTCTTTTTGTTTGTTCTGCTATGTTATATTTGCACGACTAATGCATTTTTTCCTGGAATTTATGAACGTTGATTGTGGCAAATTAACATATGCATTCGGCTCATAAGTGAAAGTGCATATTTTTTAAGTTTTACAGGCTGAAAAGTTCTGTTACAGTTCCTAATTAAATAAAATGAGGGATTAAAATGTGTTATTCTAAGCCTGAATATGTAATTCTATCAAATAATTGCAAAACAATTTTTTTGAAACAGCTAGTTGAAAACATATACCAAATAAGCCTTAAAGCGAGTTGTTTTGGTCTTAAGGTAGAACAAATTATATTTTTTAAACAAAATTTGGACAAAAATCCTCATCCCGGATTTGGTCCTGAAATCTCTGAAAATCCATTGGTAAAATATAATTTAAATAGGTTGGGAATAAGGGGATTAATTAATTTTTTGAAAAATTGGATCAAATAGTAAATGATAAAGATTTTTTTTTTGTTTTTTCTTATTTCCTTTTTGTATCCTAAATATGGATTTTCTGTGGTTCATTTTAGAAAAATAAAAATTAATCTTCAACCGACAGACATTTTGTCAATTTGGTGCATAGAATCTACCTGACTTTCTTTCTTCGTTTTGTTCTATATGTTCTTTTTAATCAGAACCCAACTAATGGGGCCTATGAACTAACGGGTCACTAACTCACTATATTTTATAAAGAATACCACTTGATTGTATTAACAATTATTTTCATCTGCTTCACATATATCATCATATATGGTATTTTTCCATTATAATACTCTTGATTTGAATCCACAATACAGATAACCGTTTCTCCATATTTGACCATATGATTTGTGTTAATAATTATATGTGGCCATATGGGCAAGTTGTTGAGCACAAAATCAATAAACGAGTAAAGCTAATCCACATAACTAAGCGTTTATAACGGAGAGCATATATCGAGAAAAATGTTCTCTGCAATCCAAATAGGATCGAAAATATAAATCTAAGCTCACTAACATTCTATATGATGTTAAATTTGGATGGCAGGTTATTCCAAGAGAAGGAAGAGATTTTGGTCTTGGAGAAACAAAATATTATGTGATATTGGCATTCAGTGCGGTTATATGGCAAGGTTTCTTTTTAGGGGCAATCGGAGTTATATTTTGTGCATCCTCTTTATTATCGGCAGTCTTGATCGCCGTTCTTCTTCCGGCCACCGAGATTCTGGCAGTGATATTCTATAAAGAGAAATTTGGAGCAGAGAAAGGTGTTGCACTTGCGCTTTCTCTATGGGGATTTGTTTCTTACATCTATGGCGAGCGTGAAACTGAAAAACAACTCAAGAATCATATCTCAACCAATAAAGAAATCTCTTTATCTTCTATAGATTCAACACAACCCGTTTGATCCCGTGTTTCTGTAATGATTGCTTTGGCAACATTACATGTCTTTTTTTCCCTAATTTTATGCCTATTTTTACTGCATCATGAAAAATAGCAAAATAAATGCATTCATGTTAACATGTTGGTTTATATAGATAATACTTTTTAGGATAAGCAAATATATCTTTAATTAAAGGCTTAATGCATCTTGAACCCCCTCAACTTGTCCCTAAGTTTCATATTCTCCCCTAAACTTTGAAGTGTTCTCAATGCCCCTTTGAACTTGTGTAAACGTTCTCAATGCCCCCCTGAACTTGTCTAAACGTTCTCAGTTTCCCTGAACTTTGAAATGTTCTCAATGCTCCTTTAAACTTGTCTAAACGTTCTCAATTTCCCCCTGAACTTGTCTAAACCGCACTCCATCACCCCCTATATCTAAAGAACGATTTAGAGATTTGGACTTTTGTAACGTTAGAATATTAACATTGGGATATCTATTTCTTTTTTAATTTTTTTAAATAATTTTTTCATTAACGCGCTCATGTTTGTTGGTCCACTAACGTAATTTGTAACGTTGGATTGAGGGGGTGTTGGAGAACATTTAGACAAGTTCAGGGAGCATTGAGAATATTTCAAGGTTCAGGGGGAAATTGAGAACGTTTAGACAAGTTCGGGAGGGTATTGAGAACGTTTAGACAAGTTCAGGGGGAAATTGAGAACGTTTAGACAAGTTCGGAGGGCATTGAGAACACTTCAAAATTCAGGGGAATATGGAGTTTAGGGACAAGTTGAGGAGGTTTAAAATGCATTAGGCCTTAATTAAATACTAGTATAATGGGGTACATTTTGATTAATCCTGAGCAGGAAAACTACATACACCAAGCAAAACATCCTATTATAATAAGAGAAAACAAAACTTATCATATTGGGGGAGAGAAATAAACTTGCCACCCTGAGCAAGAGGAAAAGACATAACAACAAAATACTACAATAAACGCTGCAACTTGTAATTTTGCATCCTCCAACCAACATTTTTTAAGACCCACATCCATAAAATCGACTGCAAACGCCATAAACTCGATCAACCTTGTAGATTTGGATTGATATTTTTAAAAGGAGATAAATCTGGGTGTTTAAAGTGAAAGATCAACAAAGATCTTTGTCTAAAATCAGATGGAGTTCACCTCAATTGTAAAACTACCCAAATCGAGATGTGTACCAGCAAATTTATGGGAAGATGACAAACTCATAGTGAAAGACAAAATAAGAGATACAAATTTTTTAAACAACAAAACAAACAGAAATAAAAAACGCAAACTTGCAGGGAAAGAGCGTTCTTCCTCCTCTAAGCCTTGTTATGAAGGAAGAAGAACTTGCAGAGGAAAAAGAATGGAAAAGTAAAGAAGAAGAATAGAGAAAAGGAGGTTCGTAACAGGAAATGAAATCTTTATATAGATTATATTAGATTGACATTTATTTTACTTTCGCGGTCGGTATCCGATCAACTGACCAACTAATCTAGATTCAAAAACTGAAGAGATTTAGTTAAGGAGCTGATTTTTAAATTTAGATTGATGTTTAAGGAGTTGTATTGATCATTGATTGGATTAATGTATTTTAGATGATCGTAAAGTTAGTATAATTTTCAGCTAATTAAATTTAAATGATAGATGTGATCAATATCTTAACCTAGTGGTTAATACTGAACTTGTGACCTTTAAAGATTTCTTGTTTGATCATCTACAGGACGTGATGGATTTTTTTCGTACAATATTACAAATTAAAAAAAATTAAATGATGGATCACATGAGAATTCCAAAAATAAACCATTATAAATTTAGCTCAGTTAGAAAAACTCGTATCAAAACAAAAATTCTCTAGATGATCCCTCAAAATTATAGCCAGAAAATCATGAAGCTAACTTTTTGTGACAATATAGATGATTTTATAATAGTAAAAATATGGAGTTATCATTCGAACTTTTACTTCAAGCGAAAATATAAACACGATAGAAAAAAACTTATTAATATAAAAGAGGGTTGAGTTGAAATTTTCTTTGTTCAATGATAATTAAATTTTTGATTTGTGATTAATTATCAATTTATCCTCACGTGTCGATTTTTATTTTGTTTGATTTTTTAAATATGTCATTTTCTTTTTACCAACCGGAAATTAACACGTAACAATGAAAGTAGAATTATAAACATTTTACAAATTCAAACAGTTATTTGAAATTTATAAAAATTATATAAGCAAATGGATATTTAGGAATAAATCCCGCATTACCGTAAAAGAAATAATCCGAATTGATTAGGTTGGTCAATAGTAAAGGAGTTCATTTTTCGTAGTCCACGTTTATTTGTTTTATTTCGGAGTAAAAGGATAATTTATATGTCAGTATATTTTTTATAATAATATAGTCCATGCATGATCTTAGGAGTCGTTATCACTCAATGTTTTAGCCTCTTCTTTTGTTTTTTTTCATATAAAGTATCACTTCTTTTCTTAAACTTCGTTATTTGTTGTTAATATGATATTAAATATATAACCTAAAATTCAATATCAACCTGAAAGTGGTATTTTTTTTGTATTAGTGATATCTATAAATTTTTTCATACGTATATTAAATACTCATACTCCAAACACTAATTATTAATAAAATATTTTTTTATTAATGTGGTCAGCAAAACACGTTGTTCACACTTAAATTAAAGTTCTACAACAGTTCAAAAAAAATTGATGCTAATATTAAACATATTAATTTTGTGAGAATAACACATAATTTTAAAAGGTGTTATGCGTTAATCGGGTTGCTAAAGCTAAGAGGATTTAGGCTGGATTTATCAAGGACTTGACGGATTAATGTTTTTTAATTTTTAATATTTATTAATGAATTAGAAAATTAAAATTAACTAACAAGTAAATTTTTATAGAATAAAATTAAAAATTCATCTATCAACACTTTTCTAGGATTTAGTGATATTTTTTCTTGACTTTGACAACAATTTACTGGGTTTTGGCAACACTTTTCACTTTAACCGTCATGGACCGCTCGATTATATTAATGATGTTCCAAAAATCCCGCCTATACCACTAAGGCGGCCACCTTTTAAAACAGAGGAATAACTACATAAAATGGGAAAAAGGATAGTACATTTCACAACTACAAAAAAAAAATCAGTGTTTTAAAAAGCGCTAGCCCGGCGACCGAAGCTACCAAAAGCCTTGACAGGGATTAATCAAGGCATAGGCCGAATTTAGGCGTTAATCGGCAGGGTTTAGACGCTAGACACATCAGGCGGCGACCCTCAAAATAGCGCTTAAACAATACCAAGGCTGACCTAGGCAGAGATTTTTAAAACAACGTAAAAAATAATCATGTAAATCCGCAAAGAAGAAGAAATCATTTGCCCGTTATACATAATTCTCCATTTTTCCATAAACATTCTCCAAAATTGCAAATGAACTAAGAATAACTTCACTTCTACCCTATACGATTCAAACTCAACATTTTCAGATTTTCAACCATCTGAACTAAACATTTGCCGCAAAAGAATCAATTTTTCAGCATGTTATTAGCTTTATTATAGCAAACTGTTATTCATATAAGAAATCATTCATTCAATAGTTAATGTGATTGGGATTGGAAGATGTAGACATGCATATTAAATTGTGACCCCAAAAAGTCTTTTAACGTTTTTCTTTTGGACAGACAAATACTAACACATCAAATATTGTTCTAACCTTGTCTTCACCCCGCCATTTGTACAGTAAATCCATCCACCCAACCATTTTATAACTATTTATCATTTATTTCTTAATTTATTCTACATATATATAACTATTAATATTGAATCATTTGATAACTCGAGAAATATGTGCCCATCGAATAAATGATGACACCCAATATAATGTTTTAAATCTACAGAATAAAAAATGTTGAGCAGATTGGATAATACTAGTGAAAAAAAATATTTTTATAAGAAACAATAATTTCATAGGATGTTTAAATATAAATTATATTTTGGTCAATACATCAACAATAAATACGAGAAAATTTAAACAATATCTTATAAAAAATAAAATAATTTTAATTCAATATATTGATATATAATATAAACCCGCAAAAAAAAAAAGCAAAGAACACAAAAAAAAAACAATAACAATTCTACACTCAGTATTTTAATAACTCCATCCTATATTACCGGAGAAACATTGAATAAATTTCGTACAATAAAAATAAACTAAAATAAATTTGACATGTAATAAAAAAAAAAGAGATGATTAAATGTACATATTATGAAAAATAACCATTAATTTGATTTTTATAAACACATTATGAAAAACAAAGAAACTATAAGAGTAACCCAAATTTTGTACATATGCTATGAATTAGATTTCACATAAGAGAACAAAACGAATAAGAGGAAAATTAAGAAAAAATGGTACTAAAATTCAGATGTTCGAATCACATCAAAGATGATAATGCCATCTCAACATTTCAAGAAATTCGATCGTGGATGATTGCCTGCATATAAGCACCAAATTGACGGGTCAATGTCATTTTTCGCCACCGTATTCCGTGATGTTGACCAGCACAGCTTTGACATTAAATCGCGGTTTTTTTCAATGAAGACTGTACCTTTGTTATATTAGCTCATAACTGAAATCAGTAAAGAAGAATTATAAAAGTCGAGAAGGGAATATAGATGAAACGACGCACCTTGTCCACATTTTCAGGTTACCGTTCTTCGAATGACTGAGCAATCCAGTATCTGCTCGAGTCTGGTGCATGGACAACATAAAAGAGCTCAAGATGACATGGCATTACAATGAGTTAATATAGCGGAATTGATGATTTCGTACCTCGTCAATCTAGCCATCCAATGCCTTCCCATATTCGTATTTTGTGGCTGCTAATATCAAGCCCTGCTCTAAAGCTACACGCTTCATATGCGCATAAATAGTACAACTAGTTTTATACACCAACCATGAAAAAGATTTGATTTGAACCAACTAACGGACATTTATAGAGTGGTTGAAATCGTTAAATGCCTTTTGCGATTGATAGATTGATTAGTGGCGACAACGAAAGCATGGTTTGGAATAAGAAAGAGCATACCTGCCCATAATCAAACAAGCTTAATGCTTTCCTACTGGCTTCCTCATAATCAGCTTCACTCATTTGGCCACGTTCAATAATCTGAAGGGCAAACAAAGTATTAAAAAACCATCAAGCTAGCAGAATATAAGGAGACAAGCTTTTGACTAAAAACACCAATCCAAGCCCGGCCCATAATTTAAACTTTCGGATCCTGGTTGGGCTTATGAAATCATTCTCAAGTCCGGACCAAGTCCATGAATATTTTTTATTTTAAATTTTTATTATACTTGAAAGAAAAGAATAACAAATATAAAACAACATATAAATGTCAAATTTTTTTCATCTAATTGCATTGATTATTTAAAGTCTTTAATATTTAGTTTAGTTTATGGTAGTTGAATATAAAACAATATATAAAAATCTTAAATAGTTATTGAATATAACATATAAATGTATAATAAATAAAATTACTATTCATCAGGTCGGGTTTGGATATTTACGTGGAGACCAAGGCCCGCCCATAAATCTTCGGGCTCGGCCTCAGAACGGGCTTAGTGAAAATATGAGTGTCCAAGCCCGGCCCCATGAGAGCGGGCTAATCGGCCCCTAGCCCAGTGAACAGGGTTAAGTCTAAGCAAAGAGTTTGAATGTTTTAGCAAGTTGCAAATGTCATCAAACGTCGCTTGTGTTGGAAATATAACACTCAAGAGAACAACTTTGATTAAACTTAAGGAAAATATTACAAGAACACACTCACTTAAATACAACATTACAACTCACTCTTATTTTTTCTTCTTTTCCATTTAACCACAACATCCATCTAACCACAACTCCCAACTAACACATTTAATAGCCTCCAATTTAGTTTGGATTAAATCAAGTTTATAATCCAACAGCTTGGAGTAATAGGAACATCATGATCCGCAGCTTTGGTTGTTGGAGCGAGCATATTTGCAGGTAGCTTTTGACGTCTTACCAAACCTGTCATATAAAAAAGATATGAAACTAAAATCATTTGACGAAATACAAGTTTACCATGTGGAAGTGCACTGTCACAGAAATTTCGGACGGACACCATTTTTGTATGCTGTCCATAGCGATGTCTCGGTTACTACAGAATTAGATTAAAAATCTATCAGACAATAACTAACACTTCTAAGAGATGAAATCATCATGCATAAGTACACATATTAAGTAAATGCCATATTCGTTGATTACGCGCTTAAATGATAAACATATATTCAACCAAAGCCACTATCCACCAAGCTAAAAGCTTCTGGCTAGTTGACAAGATAACATCAAAAGCCTGTTCTAATGTTTTACCAACAAATTCAACGGCAAAAACTGAACATTTCTTTGCAATGGTAACATTCTCATCGGGTGCTAACACAACTGCATTTTGAGTTATATGTTGAGTTTTATTGAACCACCACAGACTGGTCTGGTTCAGAACCTGAGAGAAAAGATAATAGATATTAGTTCTTTAAAAAGATGATTTTGAGGAAATCGGAAGCAAAGGGGAAAAACCAAAAAAAAGACCTGGCCTTTGAAGGGAATAGAAGCCAGAATTCTATCAAATGCACTCTGCCGATCAGTTGTGACCAAAACAAGATAATCACCACCATCATGCATATCTCTTACCAAGAAAATGCAGCTGCTTAATTAGTTTTAACATCCATCCCACTATTTAAACACAATTCAAGATCAAAGGAGTGTTTGTTTTGGAGTCTTCATATAGTGAACAACTAACTAATGGGACCAACCTAAACAACAAGACCATATTGTATATTCAGAACTCAATTACAGCACAAATCAATTGAAAGAGACTACGATAAGCGATGACTAGGTTTAAGAGGCGGGAATTGAGAACAAAAATACATTTCCTCTAGTTTTGGAGATGAGACCGGGAACTGTTAAATGAAGATTTGTCTCTGAGAGGCAGTTAGACAAACGACCTTGAATGGCGGCAAACACCTCTTCTTTGCGGCTACCGTTCGTCACACCGTCAAGTGACAGTTTGGGTTGCCGCAGCGGATTATGTGCTGCCCTGATGGTGAGTGTAGGGAAAGTCTTCGATTTTGACTTGGGTTTGGGTTCAAATGAAGTGATTATAGGGAAATTCGATTTGGGTGCGAAAGATTTGCCTTATTCACAAGCGGGTTCTTATAGGGTTTGAGGTTTGAGACGTATTTGCTCCGTTTGTTCAAGGGAGTGTTTTCCCTTCTCATAATTTTACTTTTATCACTTGTATTTGTTTAAGGCCAAAACTCTTCTCAGGCTATTTACCTGTACGAGTCCGTTTCAACAGGTCTGGTTTGGGTACTCATAATTTAAAAAGGTTTGATCCGAATCTAAACTCGTCGAAGCCTGAAATTTTATAGATCGGGTTTCGTTTTCATATAAATGCCCGAGCCTAACCCGACGAATAATTTTATTTATTTATTTTATATTTATACATTAAATGTATAATTATTCAAAGATTTTACTTGATTACAATAAACGTTAATAAATAATAAAGATTTTAAGTAAACAATGCAATTATGTTTAAACTTTAAATATATTTTGATTTATTTTATATTTTTCTATTCAATTTAATAAAAAAAATATTTATGGGCTTGGGTCGGGCTTGGGAAAGACCTTGTAAGCCTGACCCAAGCTCGGCCAGAGCTCAAAGTTCTAAAGAATGGACTTGGGCCGGGCTTGGGTTAACGTTTTTAACAAAAAGCCCACCGAGGCCGGCCCGACCCGCCCCGACGAATAGGTCTAGAATAGTTGAGCAATTGTTTTTTAAACTTTTGTTTTTGAATCATAATCCAAAAAATAAACCACGAGAAACACTCTGGTAAAATGTTTATAAACTTAGACTAACTTATAAGATGTTTTGACCATATTATAATTTTTGAGAAACACCATATAAATTAATATTTTTGGAAAGTGTCAGTATTTTTATGTAAAATATATTTTTACCAATTTAATTGGATCAAATTCGAAGTGAACTAATGTTTACTTTGCTGAAAATAAACTAGCGATGAAAATCAACGTATAAAATGTAGCCTAAATTTATACATAGAGAAAAAGTAAAACATAACTTGATTTTGAGATTAACATCGAAATACTTTATAAATATCACATTCAATTTTCAAAAATTTTAAAATTTGTCTCATCAAGCCACAATTTGGTTAATTGTTGAAGATTCCTTAAAATCTGTTTTCGAGTCAATCAAGAATGTAAAGCTTGATTTCTACTCAAGGATGTGGGAATCTGGATCCAAGCTTGCACGTGACCCGCCACTGACTAGGGATGTTTCAGCGCGGATAACTGCCGATGAAGTGCCAAGTAAGTTTCTATCTTTGCCATTTATGGAATTTTTAAGAGCGTGCATTCTTCATAGTGCAAGATTCAATTATAACAAAAGTTTGATGCTTTAACATTTTTGACCATCTTGATAACCATGTCTCACATGTGGTTATTACTGCAATCTAAGGGTCAGTTTGGATCGGTATGAAATTATTTTCTCAGGTTGCTCTAATGAAAAACTCAATTTTCAAACTTTCCCTTGTAAGCGCAGATTTTGACCATAAAAAATTAATAGCAAACATACCCAATTAATAAATATTAAGAATCAAAATCTTTATCCAAAACTAAAATATATTATATTCTATGAAAAGTTTATAGGTTGAGCTTTCGTAGACGGCAGTTGGGAAAGTAATCCCAAACAAGCTCTAAGTTGTCTTTTTGGACCTTACAGCGTTTATTTAGCGACCCGATTTCGAACATACCATGTTGACTAGAATGGTTGAGTTATTCTTTCCCACAAATGGACTATTTTTCGATTTGTAGTTATTGATTCAGGGCATCCGCGGATTTTTATTCTTACACGGAGCCCACGCCAAAGTTGCTGCCTTTCAAAAGTGAAGAATTGCGTGACAATTCTACAAGTTAGTTTGTAGCCATGGCAGTTTTCAAAATACTACAAATTCATATATACTGCAATGGGATTCTTTAAATCTGCTACAAACATCACTTTGTTTGTACATGTGAAGCCGGAACCACCTGGAATGGAAAAAAACTGTTTCTAATTCTAACAGAAGCTAATGGAAAGATTTTACAACAGGATCTGCATATTGTAGCTTCTAACTCACTGCAAAAGAGACTCATCTTCTGGATACTTTGGACCACAGGTATACCAAGAAGAAACAAAACAGTGCAAAAAGAACCACATGGACAACATGGTTTCCACCGTTCTTGATGATGCTCATGTTTAACTTCCTAATGTTGTTCTTCACCCCAGCTTGAGCTTTTATCACCGTCATTTGCTGTTAAATACATAAAATTGAGCTCTCATAAGAAAGTTTCTAGCTTATTCTAAAGCTGGGATTCCAGTGAATAATAGGCAAGCAGTTTCAAATTCTAAGTTTAGCAAATTTAGGCAAATAAGAATCAAGATATCCACAGATTTTATAATGACAATCTATTATATGACTTGAACAACTACTTAGAGCAGATAAGAAACCAAATGGGGTGAAAAAATGAATTCAGAGACCGGTAAAACAAGAAAACATAGAGAACATCCCAGTTAGAAAATATACCAGCTGATCCAATAAATCCTTCTGAAAATTTGCTTCCGAATGTATATCTTGAGCAACCTGCAGCATATAATAATCAAGATAATCACACAAAAAAGTACTATTGCATAAGAAATTAAACTATTTCAGTAACTGTAATGACATAAATAGTGGACAGGCCGATGTAACAATTGATAGACAACAAGGTATGTTCTTTGTAATTGAAAAGAAAAATAGGGTAAATATGACCTTGCCTGAACTTAGACATCTATATAAACTGGTCTATGAATTAATGCCAGAAAGACCTCTTTAGGCCATGTGCTTTAGCAAGTTCACCCATTTTCCATCCTATATATCGCCGATATCAACTTGGCCTTCTGCCATTCAATTCATACCCGCTTTGGCCAAGATTTTCCACGTAGCCTCAAAATTGACAAATAAAGGCGTGTGTAGTAGCTTAAGGATAGGGTAATAGTCGGTATATTTTGCCTGAAATGGGTAGTGAATTATATAGCACAAGCCCCGAGTTGAAAACAGCAACACTACATGATAGAAAAGGGCAAAAAGGCTACAGAACGGGTTTAAGCCATGAAGCAGGTTAATTAGAAGTATCATAAAAGAACGTTCAGAAAGAAGAATCTCTTTAATCTATAAGCATGATGTACAATTTCCAGCTTTGGTTTAGGAAGCTCCTGGTGAACAGATTTAAATCATATTCATATAATAAGAGGGGCAGTACATGAAAAAACTCCTATAGATAGGGCACAGAAACAAACTGGCAACGAGGCCTCATCATTTCCCCTAAAATTTGGATCCTCTAATACTCACAATATCATTGGCTCTCTGTATCAAGAACTGATTAACACCAAATTTCACAATATCCTCACAAAAAGCAAAAAAGGAACCAATCCAGTCACCATCTCAATGAATATCCCGGATAATTCCAATTTGTCAGCATTAGCATTTAAAAAGTAAATCAGGAATTTACTGCCGAAATTATAAATCAGGGGTAACTTACATTTCTCAATAGTCTAACTTGGCCACGGAGACCAGAAATCTCGTCGTCGAAGTCGGCCTGCATCGGATCAATTCGTAACTGAATTTCATCGGTGCCTGTTGCAGGTCTCGTGCTGAGCCCTTTCCTGCACGCACGCAAATCAGATCATCAAAGCAATTTGCAACAAACAAAATCTAAAACCCAAACCGAAATTGCAAATCTTACATTGATCTGAAGGGAGCAGCACCGCCATATAAAGAACCACCTCGGTTCGAATTGAAGGCCATCGAGGAGAAATCGGAGGGACCCAATCGAAATCGAAATCAAAACAGGTCAAAATATGGAGGACGATGCTTTGTTCAAAGCATGAGAAGAAGATTGATGCTGCTATAAATTTCGTAAACTGGGTGTAATTACAAATAAAAAAATATGAGGTTAAATTTTAAAATACGTGACATGATTCGTTCGAGTTCAATTACTTTTATCCTGAACAAAAATTTATATTTATCGTAATAAATTAACAAAGTTTGAACAATACGATAATCAACTCGAAAGCTCGCCAACATGATTCATAAGTGACTCGTTGAACTATTCGCAAACAAGTTATAAATATGATTATAATTATCATATAATTAAGTAGATGTATGTATATATGTAGTGTAAATTTTTGAGTAATTTTAAGAGATTAAATAGGTTTCAAAAATATTACAATTTTATTCATGTAATCAGAACATAATTTTAAGTTTTAAACTCAGTTTGAGCTTGTCAAAAAATTAATAAATATGTCCAGTTAAAGCTTGACTAAACTTTATCGAACAAAACTCGGCTAAGCTCGATATAAGCTCTACTCAAACTCGGCTTGAGCTCTACTCGGACTCAATTTGACCAAGCTCGAGTTCGGCTCGCTTTGATCAAAATTTGATCTTGGTTCGAGTTCATTAAAATTTTAATAAACAGAGCTTAAACAACCAAGTTCGAGTTTGGCTCGGCTCTTTTACAGCCGTAACAATTACAACCACCGGAATCTTACATATTAAGTTACCATAAATTTCCTTCCACTACCATTAATATATACTCTACTACCAACAAGGTCCAACTCAGCAGATTGAGTAAGTTAAAGGAGAATAAGGTTCAAATCCCTATTAAATATGTTTGTTAGGAGAAATGAAAAGTTTTAACTGTGATTAAATTTTAGACAAAATTATCTCAATAAATATGCTTATAAATATTTCCGACAAAAATACTGTATTAATTTCTTTTGTTTTAAAAATATAATATATCCTTTATATTTGTTTTTCTATTACCAAATTTGTAACATTAACATATCATAAAATAAAATTAGTTTATATCTTATATGTATATCTCTTGTGTCACTTCAAATTCATTGTAAAGTGGGACATGTTTCGTATAGTTATTTTAATAATATAACTATTATTAATGTATCAAACAAAAATAACCATTATTTAAAGAAAATGGATCATAGTAATTTTTATACCTAATGCATCAGTTCTTCCTTAAGTTGGTAAAATAAACCGGATGCCACCCCAAACTATGAAAAGTGCCAGTTTCCCCCCTCAAGTTGGCAACAATGAACCACCTACCCCCCCCTCGTGCACACTTGACATCCTACATGGCAAGGCTTGACCAGTCAAGCGCATTTATGCCAATTAAGAAGAAAAATTGAAAAAACATGAAGCACTGCAAGATTGCAACGGTAAGATTTGAATCTCTAGGTCTTTAAATCCCCTCTTCTCTCTAATTACTTCTGCAAATGCGAAATTGAAAAATCAAATCCCTAACTCGAAATTTGGTTTATTATCTTCGATTCGTTCTTCGTTTGAAGCATTCCCTCCAGTAACTTTTAATAATCTTCAAATGGAAGCGGGGAGAATTGATATTCAGATTCCAACTTGTTTTTGTGGCATAAATGCGAAATTGATAGCCTCTTGGAGCCAAGCTAACCCGGGAAGAAGGTTTTTTGGGTGTGCGAAGTATGGGGTAAGTTTTGACATTCGAATGATTCAATTTGGGATTTTTGGGTGTGTACTTAATTTTCAAAAAATGGTTTTTTGTGTCACTGTTAACAGCACAATGAGAGAGGAAGGGACAGCGGGTTCTTCATGTGGTTCGATCCTCCTATTGCTAGACAGAGAAGGTAACAGATATTACAAATTTTGAGGAGAATAAGTGAAGGAGAAGAGTTACATGAAGTATACTATCGTGGTGATACATGTGAAAAGAAGAAAATGTGTATTTGCTTTTGTTTGGGACTCATTTCTTGTCTAATTTGTTTTTTGTTATGTAGTTGAACAAGCTGGTAGTAGATTGTGGTTTTTGGTAAGATTGTAGTGTTAAACAATCTTAGTTTCTGCAGATGTGAATTAAATCATTTGGTAAAGTTGCAATTTTCATTGTGTTGGTTTTTGCAATTTGTATTGTAACTTCTAATGCACAAGTAACTTCAAATGAGTAAATTTGTATTTCTATTACATCATTTAATAGCAGTATGAGTAACACTAGCAACTTGCTAATTGATAAATTGTAGCAGTGAACTGATATATCACTGATAAATTGCAGCAGTAACATAAATAAAACTAACAGCACTTGCTAATTATGTTAAACCAACAATAAATTGCATGAGTAAATAGGTTAAACCAGCAGTATTTGCAGCAACAGTACTTGCAGGAACTGCATTAGTTTTACAAAATAAGTTGGAAATATTCAACAATACTTAAAGTGTGCTTCAAACCAAAATATCATGAATTCCAGAAAAAAAAACCAACATAATTACATAGCATCAATATTTCCAAACTATTATTGGCACTAGTTG
>CATIWQ010311069.1:0-13022 GCA_949673415.1 Euphorbia schlechtendalii
CTCATTATACAACAAAATCAAATCAAAGTTCTCCGTTCTCAATTAGCCGATGAAGAAAAATAACAAAAATAAGAATTAGACAGAAAGTAGTGTTACGCTTCAGACCTGATCAGAAAACTTTCCGGAAAATGAAGAGCAGCGTGAGAAACAACAAATACATAACAACATATCAAAATCTGATGAAGAAATCAAAAGGAAAAGAAAACACAGCAACAAATCGTGATTCAATGAGATTGCTATTCACTAAGATCGCAATTTAGATGAGAATTTGATGATGAAATTGGAGTGAGATGATAACGGAACAACCGATCGTGATTCGATGAGATTGAAATTCACTAAGATCTTGATTGGAAGAAGAAGAAGAAGGAGAAGGAGAAGGAGAGAGAGATCATAAAAACAATTAAAGAACAAGGAGGAAGAGGAGGAGGAAGGCATAGCAATCATATACAGAAGGTAAAAAGAAAAAGTCAAATTAAAAAATAGAGGAAAGTAATATTATTATTCTTATACGGTAAAAAGAAAAATATTATGAGAAAAGAAGATACTCACTTGTATTTCCCCACAATTAATGGCATGATATGTGAGATTCTTTTTGGCCATTTTCTGCTTTCTAACACTCCCCCTCAAATTGAGTAGTGGGATTTCCAATGCTCAGTTTGTTGAGTATTTCTTTAAAGACTTTGCCATTGAATGCCTTTATCAGAATATCTTCTAGTTGATCTTCGGATCATATAAAAGGTAGTTTTATGATACCACTTTCATTTTTTTCTTTGATGAAGTGCCTATCAACTTCGACATGTTTGGTTCTGTCATGCTGCACTGGATTTTGAGAGATTTGAATGGCTGCTTGATTATCACACTTTAGCTCACAGATTTTGGTTGGTGGTTAATTTCTGTTAATAACTTCTGAAAATTCAGCCTCGAGCTATTCCTCAAAATTCAGCTTCTGCACTTAATAGTGCCACCACCTTCTGCTTCTTGCTTCTCCATGTAACTAAGTTACCTCCAACAATTGTAAAGTAGCCAGAGGTTGACCTTAGATCCACTAGATTTCCTGCCCAGTCAGCATCAGTGTACCCTTCAATATGTAGATGACCATGTTTCCTAAAAAGGATTCCATGTCCTGTTGTGCCTTTCAAGTATCTGATGATTCTCCATACAACTTCCATGTGATCCTTTTAAGGTCGATGCATGAATTGACTTACAACAGCATAAGCTATATCTGGTCATGTATGTGATAGATAAATAAGTTTTCCCACCATTCGTTGATACCTTTCTTTATCTACCATCTCTGTTTCCTCCATTATTTTGAGTCCATGGTTTACCACTATAGGTGTGTCTGCTGGTTTACATTCGAGCATTCATGTTTCTACTAATAGATCCAGGATATACCTTTTTTGGCATATGAAGATTCCTTGTTCAGACCTAAGTACCTCTATTCCGAGAAAGTACTTGAGTATTCCCAGATCTTTCATCTCAAATTCTGTGAACAAACTCTGGGTTAATTTACTGATTTCTTCTACATCATTTCCTGTAATAATCATATCGTCAACATATATGATTAAACTGGTTATGAGTTCTCCTTTTTACTTGAGAAATAAGGTATGATCTGAGTTGGATTGTTTAAATCCATATCGCCTCATTGCTAGAGTGAATCTTCCAAACCATACCCTTGGTGACTGCTTCAGACTATAAAGAGATTTGCTTAGTCGACATACCTTCCCCCTTTTGAATTCCTTTTGAAACCCTGGTGGTGCTTGCATGTAGACTTCTTCTTTCAGATCTCCATGTAGGAAAGCATTTTTTACATCAAATTGATGAAGTAGCCATCCTTCATTAGCAGCTACTGAGAACAAAACTCGAATAGTGTCAATCTTGGCCACCGGGGAGAAGGTTTCCGAGTAGTCAATCCCATAGGTCTGGGTGTACCCTTTTGCTACCAATCGTGCCTTATATCATTCGATTGAGCCATCTGGTCTATGTTTTATGGTATAGACCCATAGACACCCAACTGATTTCTTTCCTGTGGGTAAAGTGCATTTCTCCCATGTGTTGTTCCTATTTAGCGCATCTATTTCTTCTTTCATTACTTTTGTCCATTCATCGGATGTTAAAGCCTCCTCGGTTATGTTTGGAATTTCCTCTTCACATAGAGCTGTAATGTATGCTTTTACCCCCTTAGATAGATTTCCGTGTGCAATGTGAGGTACTGGGTACCTTGATTTTCTTTACGCAATGGGCTCAGGGGAGTATCTTTCTGGAGGAACTCCCCTATTTGATCTAGGAGGTAGTTGACACAGCGTGTGAGTTTCTGGTTCAATTTCCTGCTCAACTATTACATTTTCAAGATCAATGAGATAATTATTATCTTCATTTTCCCTTACCTCGGACACTAGGTCAGGTTGATCATCAGACGAGGTATTGGGCTCCAAAGGCGCAACGGAAGCGTCAGAAGATTGCTCAATAGTACTGTCGATGTTTGTTTCAGATGAAGGAACTAGATCAGGGGACTAACTGAGTGTGTCTATACATTCATTCTCCCCCTGACCACGTAGTTGGGTATTGTAATAATACTCTGTTTCCAAGAAATTGTAATTCATGATAGTGTGTATATGATGTGTTTTTGGATTGTAGCATCGGTACCCCTTTTGATTGATTTCATACCCTACAAATACACACTTCTCGGCACATGGATCCAGCTTGGTTCGTTCTGTTTTGGGAATGTGAACAAACACGGAATAGCCAAATACCCTTGGTTGAAGGGTTAGAGGTGGAGGTATTTTGATGAATGTGGATAGAACTTGAATCGGTGTTTGTAATTCGAGGGTTTTTATGGGTAGTCGATTGAGTAGGTATGTGGATGTAGCTAATGCTTCAGGCTAAAAAAATTTTAGTACTTTAGATTCGATGAGTAACGCTCGGGTCATTTCTAAAAGAATTCTATTTTTCCTTTCAGCCACTCCATTTTGTTCAGGTGTATGATGATAAGTGGTTTGATGGATCACCCCTTGTTTTTGACAAAATAGTTTCATGGATGAGTTAATGAATTTCCCTCCATTATCAAATCGTAAGATTCGAATGGTTTTGTTGAATTGGGTTCGGATCATGGTATGGTATTGGATGAATTTTTCGGTTACCTAAGACTTATTTTTTAAGACATAAATCCAAGTCATGCGGGTACAATTATTGATGAAAGTGAGAAAGTAATGAAAAAATTGTACATCGGAGTGAATTAAATCAAATGGTGAGTCGGATTTGGTATTATTTGGCTTGTAAGTTTGTCTATGACTTTTTGCCAAAACACATGTCTCACATTGTATTGTATTCTTGGAATTGAAAAAATCAGAAAACAAAATATGTAAATAACTCGTGGATGGATGTCCTAGCCTTCTATGCCAAAGCCAGGCCTCCCTTTCTCTAGTTCCATGAGCAAGCATCGAAGTACTATTTTGAGCAACCTCATCCATATAGTATAACCCTTGGCGCTCAGTGCCTCGCCCAATAATCATACCCATCCTGATGTCTTGTAGTACACAGAAAGTTGGGTGCATTAGTACAGTGCAATTGAGTTCTTTAGTAACATGGCTAATGGATAACAATTTATGGGATAAAGACAGAACATATAAACAATTTGACAGCTTTAAATTTGGCGAGATATAAACAGATCCGGCTCCTTTGACTGGAATAATTTCCCCATTAGCCACTATCACATGGGTTTTTTCGGGTTTTGTTTGAAGTTGGATATCTCCTGGATCGAATGTCATTGTATAGATAGCACCGCAGTAAAAAATCCAATGTGTGTTTTTTGAGTTTTGATTTTGGACAATGTTGGCAATCGAATGGTGTTTCGTGGGCTCAGTTTGAGTTTTTGTGGTTTTTTTGAGGTTAAGGTTAGATAAAATTAGGTGATTTTGGGCTGAATTAAAAACATTGGGATCAATTTATGATGGAATTAAATCTGTGGGCTTGAATTTAGGAAAGTTTAAGGTATTGGGGTCAGTTTTAAAGAGTTGAGAAAGTTGGGGGTGAGTTTGCAAATTCCCAAACTTCCCCCCTATATAAACCTGGTTAGGGTTTTTCTTACCCTCAGCAGCCACAAAGTTGGCTCGGTTTTCTTCTCCCTTTGCAGCCGCCGTCGCGGCTGCTCTGTACTCCGCTCCGATCTCTGTTCTGCCTGCTCCTATCTCCACTCCAATCTTCGTTCTGTTTGTTCCGTACCTTGTTGCTCGATTTTCTTCTCCTTTTGCAGCCACCATCGCGGTTGCTCCGTATTCTACTCCGATCTCCGTTCTGCTTGCTCCGTACCTTGCTTGGTCATCACTGTTGCTGCTGGTGGCTTCCGAGTTACCCACAATGGCGACGGCCTTGCCGGTGTTCTGATTTCGTCTTTTGCTTTCGTCCGGCCACCATTCCGGGTAACCAATGACTTCGAAACATCCTTCTCTGGTATGTTTTGTCTTTCCGCACAGTGAACACTTGAGTTTTGACTTATCTTGACGAGATGATGACCCCTTGACGGAGCCTAACCGACGTTGCCCTTGTGCTGCCATTCCCGTCGCCTCTATTCCGATAACATTTAAGCCACTTCCTAGGCCTTGCGTTCTGGTGTCTGTCTGTGTTGACCCGAGAATTAAAAGTCAAGCTGCCTCTTTCCTTACCACCGCATATGCTGCTTCAGGAGAAGGTAATGGGTCTTGCCTTAAAATTTCTCTTTTAATTTGATGATGTTCTTGATCTATGGCATTTAAGAACTAAAATAACTTTTGTTCTTGACAGATTTGATTGTATGTCGCAATATCCGCTGCTGATGTCATCGGATTTGGCTCTCTCCGGTCGATTTCATCCCAAACGCCTTATAAGGTAATCCAAAAAACTTCAAGTGTCTGTCCATTTTGTTTCATGTTGTTGGCCTTTGAATATTGATCAAATCTCTGTAATTTGTCTCTGCCACTGCTATATGTTGTAACTAAAGTATTCCATAGAGCTTTGGCAGTGGGAAATTCGATCAGGTTGCTTGCTATTTGTGGCTCAATATTTTGAATAAGCCATGAGGAAACAACCATATCATCTTGCTCCCACTTTTCATAGTTTTCATCTTCAATGGTTGGTGGGTTTGGAATCCCAATAAAGTGGCTCAGAAGGGCTTTTGATTTCCCTCCTATTTCTACTTTGATCATTCGTGCCCATAAGGCATAATTTTGGTTGTTGAGTTTGATATTGATTGTAAGGTTGTTTGAAAAATTTTGTTTTGGGGTTTGGCTATGGAGGGACTGTTTTAACAGGTTTGCAATCTGGATTGACAAGCTGTCATCGTTGATTACGGACTGCTTTGTGTTGCCGTCTCCGAACTTGGTAGCCGAAGCTTGAGACATGGTGACTGGATTTGGGGCTAAAGGTAAGATGGCAGATGATGAAGCTGCAAATTATGGTCTGAGAACCATAACCTGCTCTGATGCCATGATAGAATTGATAAAAAAAACACCGAATTGTTTGTTATTGTTGTTATATTTTCATTTGCAAGAAATACTGCTATATATAGCAGTTTTGTACATCAATGGGAGACAGTGTTTTACAGATAATAATCCACTTTCTTAGTGGCATAATTAGTGGCACAATTAATAGCATGATATGTGAGATTCTTTTAGACCATTTTCTACTTTCTAACATTTACACTCATTTTTTCAAGTTTAGGAGATTGCAGAGCCTTTCGAATTTGGAGAAACGTTAGGTATCAAATTTAAGGGGTTAACTATGCATTTGACATTTTAAAATCCTTCATTTTTTTACTTCAAGTATCAAAGGTATTCCATCTCATATGTAAATCCTACAATAACGTTCCCTTTTTTTTGCTTCAAGTATTATTTCACCTCATATGTAATCCTACAATAACATATGCATATGTCATCGAGACCATAAAGGGATCCCGTTGTTGAATCCCCAACAATATATCCTATAAAATATTAACTGGGTGCAGTTCAATTATTACACCTCTCAAAGTGAGAGATGAGAGGTCTTGATACCCAACCTCTTCAAAAATACATATTCTAAAAAAATATAATTCAATGCAAAAAGTTGAGGAAAAACCCAAACTAATCAAATATTTGGTCATTAAATATAAACAACAATAATCTACAACAATCTCAAAGTGGCCGTTAGTTTAAGCTGGAAATGGAGCTACAACCAGGTAATTACTGTAAAATCTTTCTTGGGTTGACTCAAAAGCAAATTTTATAAAAGTTCTACGAGTGGTTTACTGGCGACAAGTTGTGGATGGTTGCAAGCTATACACAAGAGTGCAAGTGGATGAGTTATGTATGGAAGACAGCAGCGGAGAAAACTACTTAGGCCTATTAATGTCTATATAATCCAAACTCTTGAGAATTGAATTGCCAATTAAGGGGAGGTTTAAATGTCCGAAAGTACAAATGGGCAAATACTCTTTACATATGTTCCTCCAGTTTCTGCAAAAAAAATTAGTGCGCTCGATCAGGCTAAAGCCTAAAACTGCTTTAGGTAATGAGTACTCGTGGTGGTCTGCTACCTGTCTGTGTCATCTATTTTTTAATTAACATCTCAAAAATGCCATGTCACCCACTTTTTGAGGACAATTATTCGTTATCCTTCCGTCAAACAAAGCTTTTGTCATTTGACAAATCAAATAAAAAAAAAGGGCAGAAACCCATGTACACAAACATGATAATAATAAAAATATTACTATCTTAGTTGTATTGTTTTAATTTTCACCATTATAAATACCGGCCCTTACATGACACAATATCTTCAAGTTTGGTCTGTCTGAATTCTCTCTGGCCACTTTAATTTCTTCGGATATCTGCATTGTGGTTTTATCCAGAAATGGAGATTGATTCAGGAGTTAACAAGGGAGGGTGGATGTCACGGGCATGGGGATGGTTTAAGGGTTTGCCTAGTAATTTGAAGGCGAAAGTGATTAATGTGGGGAAGAGCATAAAAAAGCTAGGAAAAGATGATCCAAGAAGAGTTAGTCATTCATTGAAAGTGGGACTTGCTCTTACATTGGTGTCTTTGTTGTATTATTCTAGAACCCTTTTCGATGGCTTTGGTGTTGCCGGAATGTGGGCTGTTTTAACCGTTATTGTTGTGTTCGAATTCACTGTCGGTAAGTGTTAGTAACATGTTTTAATAAAAAAACATAAGCTTTATCAAAAAAACAAGTAACTAATTAAATGTACAATTATGTGATTGAATAGGTGGAACACTGTGCAAGAGTTTGAATAGAGGATTTGCCACACTATTGGCAGGTGCATTAGGAGTTGGAGTTGAACGTTTTGCAAGTCTTTTTGGACACAAAGGAGAGCCTATTGTTATTGGTTTCTTTGTTTTCCTTTTAGGTATATATTTTTTTCCTATTGAATATTTGATGTAATATATAATTAAACATTCTTATTTGCTAATGTATTATTTTTTTAATTCTATTACTGTGTGCAGCTGCAACAGCAACGTTTAGTAGATTCAACCCAAGAATAAAGGCAGGATATGACTATGGAGTATTGATATTTATATTGACATTCAGTTTGGTGGCAGTGTCTGGAATAAGGGTGGAAGAAATAATAGTATTAGCACATCAAAGGCTATCAACAATCATTGTTGGTGGAGCCACTTGTATTGTTATTTCTCTTTGTATTTTTCCTGTTTGGGCTGGTCAAGATCTTCACAATTTGGTTGCCAACAACATTGATAAGCTAGCAAATTACCTTATAGGTAACTATTACTCACTAACTTTTATTTGACCTTCCTAAAAAAAATTTAAATACATTGCCAAGTAAATCACTAAATATAATAACAAAATTGTTACTTTTTGTTCTTTTTCCTAACAAGTTATAAGACTGAGATTTTAGAATTGTTGCCTCTTTGCTTTTCATAAATCTATGCAATCATACAACTAGCAAAATGCAGTATTGGAGCGATGGATAGCATTGTTAAATGCGGCCTATAATCTCTAGATAGTAGAATTTTTTGCTGCCAAATTTACTAAAAAAGTCCAAGATTTACGAGTAAACTTTGGTTGCTAAGAGTTTAAAACTCGTTGCCATAAATTTAGACATTGATGTAAAAAAATGCAACATGTTATTGGTATAACGTTGTGACCGTAATTGAGAACGGTACTAGAATTTTAGTATGACAAAATTTTTATTACATGGATTTTATGTTGCTGCAAAATTGGGTATTTCAATAATGAAAACAACTTGTTGGCCTCCTTAAACCTAAATTCTTCTGATAAGTTACTAATTAATTAATTGATTAATTATTCTTCGATGGATTAATACAGGTTTTGGAGGTGAATATTTCCCAAGCAAAGAAGATGGAGAAAGTGAAATTAAGATCTCAACTAATAATAAAAGTAATAAGGACAGATCATTTATTCAAGGATATAAAAGCGTACTAAATTCAAAATCTACAGAAGATACCATGGTAATTAAAGCCACATCTCCACTTATATTTATTTAACTTTTCTTGTCACTGTGTTTGAACCACTAACTTGTTCACTTTTCTTCACCTCTCACCCACAATATACATATGCATTTAATAAAATATATAGTTATTGTTTTTAATGGCTAAGATTATATTAATTAATATTTCAGGCAAATCTTGCAAGATGGGAGCCAAAACATGGTAAATTCAGGTTCAGACATCCATGGAACCAGTATTTGAAGATCGGATCTCTTTCTAGGCAATGTGCTTACCATTTAGAAGCTCTTAATGCCTGCATTTCCACTCATCTTCAAGTAATTATTTATCAATCTTTTTTTTACTTTTTCTTTTATATTGCCTATTTATTAAGATTTTCAATATTTTTATTGCCCATTTAACATATAAAAAAGATGTCATATTTGCATAACAAGTACAAAAAAACAAATCAACAGCTCATCCTTCCATTTCATAGCTAAGACTTATTGGATTCACTTATATATTGTTCTATAGGATCATGATTCTTTTTGAACTTTTAGGTTGTACGTATCAGCTTATATTAATGTCCTTTCTATTATGCAATCTTTAAAGTAACTAACGCATGCACCATCCAAAGTGCTCTTTTCTTGATTTATATTTCTCCTCAAGATTGCTTTGTCAATCCAAACTTTCTTTAGCAAAATAAATGAACTTCAATTTCGATAAACTTAAAACTTGTACATACTAGTACTACAATATGCTCGGAACAAAAGATTATATATTTTTAGAATTAGAAGTAGCATTTTTTTCTAAATCCATTAATTAAGATTCTTCAATTCCTTTTCAGGTATCAGAGGAACTCTTGCATAAAATCGAAGCACCGTGCACAAAAATAAGTGAAGAATCAGGCAAGGCATTAAAATCATTATCCTCGTCAATTAAAACAATGACCGATCCGTCCCCGGCCAAAATTCATGTTGAGAATGCCAAACTTGCCGTTAGTGAGCTAAAAGTAGCAATGAAATGCTGGTCATTGGAACACACATATTTATTAGCAATTGTACCAGCCGCAACTGTTGCATCAACCCTAATTCAGATCGCCAAATGTGTCGATAATTTGTATGAATCGGTCACTGAACTATCAAACCTAGCTCATTTCAAGGCTGTGGAACCAACCGTCTCCCCAGAGAAACCTCAGTTACTTCACCGGGGAGTTATAAACCCGGTTTTTGAGAGTGATAATGATCAAGTTGTTATCACAATAAATGAAAGCCCTACTGATTCGCCAGATAAACAAAATGTTCTGGCACCAAATAATCCTAATACTCAACAGATGTAAATATATATACATTTGGTTAGTGGCTAGCTAGCTTCACATATTGGGACATTTTAATGAGTTTCCCGATTTTTCTTTTCATTGTTTCCTTTTCCGGAATTCATTCCTTCTTGTTACAACTTCTGTAATATTGTACTGAAGGAAAGAAATCACTCTTATATGTTTCTTTTGTTTTCAAGTAAATATGAGACTTTTTGTTTTTACTTTTGATTTATCAAAGTTTAATTTTCTTGAAGATTTAGCGGGGGTTTGTTTTCCTAGACTTAGTTTAACCTAGTGTTTGCTTTCTTTCTTTGTATACCATAAAAAAGTTTAATTTGATTTGTGTGACACAACTGTTAATACACTAACCAGGGAGGGTTCAAAGTATATATAAATACCAAATTACAGAGGAAATCCATCATAAAATATATAGTGTGGGTGGAAATAGGACTACATACATATACTCCTTCGTTTTTTTATTTATTATTGTATTGAGAAAAGAGTTACTTTTTGAGTGCTTAGGATGATTCTAGACTCTAGAAAGAAGAAGAAAAAACAAGGGAGTAAAAAAGTTAAAACACTTATGGCCTTTGACTTTCATTTTCCGTACTCAAATTGTATATAAAAATATACAAGTTAAAAATTTTGTTTTTCAAAAAAAAAAAAACAAATAATAAATTTAGAGGCCAGATTTTTAATTTGCTTTGATATCAAGATAGTTTCAATTTCAAAATTGCATACTAGAAAAATAAATTTGACTCAGTCAACCTTTTAAAGTCAAATTGTACAAAATCTAATGAAGCAACATTCTAAACTAGAGCTAGTCGTTATATGAAAATGAAATAGAAAAATATAGATTGATTTTGAGGAAAAAAAATAACGTGTAAATATACTTTAGGAATTGAGAAATTGTAAAAAAGGCCCTGTTTTACTAACAAATTTTTTGCCCAAGTTTTGGTCAATTACTTTTTTATTATGAAATTAATCCAAAATTTTTTTTGTACGCTCTATTTTCCCTTTTTTTTCTCTGTTCGTGTTTCATAATTAACCTCTTTACATTCTCCATAACTGATTCTCACTTTCTCCATTATCAACTGCTTTCCTTGCTTTCTCCTTGCTGTTTGTTTCGTACGATTTCTCTTCATTTTACTGCGTTTTCAAATTCTAATATAATCTCAACTCGTGTTCGTCATTTTCTTTCTTCCTACTGTATGTAATTTCGTTTTCGATATTTTTTGATTCTTCTCTGTTACATACGGTTTGTCTTCTCCTTTATTTCATTTTTCACCATATTTCGTTCCTTTTCATTATAGTTATGGCACTGAGAAAGTTTCGTGCCAGAAGAAAAGTCATGTTGTTCCAAAGAAGACATCGAAGGCAGTGAAGTCTGCTTCAACTCCTTTGAAGGCTGGTACATAAAAAAGAAATGGAGGAGACACTTGAGGTACTTTTTCATTTTCAAATTATCTTTTGTTTGTTTTCTACTTATGAAATTTGATCGATTTAGTCAGTTGTATAGATCTGGTATCTATCTAGTATTTATCTGGTATTTGTGTTTGTTTTGTAAGTTTGTTCTATAATTCTTGTATCTATATGGTATCTGCATGGTATTGTGCTTGATTTTACAATCCGGTATCTATCTGGTATTTGTGTTTGTTTTTGTAAATTTGTTGTACGTATCTACCTGGTATTGCTCTTGTTTTTTACAATTTTTGTTATAACTTTGTTCTTATATATGTTACAAGTGAGTATCTGGTATTTATCTGGTATCTAGCTGGTATCTCTCTAGTTTTAACTTGTTTTTGTAAATTTCTTGTAAATTTTTTGTAATAATCTGGTATTTTTATAGTTTTTATATTTTTGAATAGTTTTTCTGCTAATAATTTTGGTATTATACATGTTACAAGTGAGTATCTAGTATTTATCTAGTATCCTGATATCTCTTTAGTTTTTAACTTGTTTTTGTAAATTTCTTATAAATATCTGGTAGTGATCTGGTATTTTTCTAATTTTTATATTTTTGAATAGTTTTTTCTGGTAATAATTTGGTATTATATATGTTACAAGTGAGTATCTAGTATTTATCTGGTATCTAGCTGGTATCTCTCTAGTTTTTAACTTGTTTTTGTAAATTTCTTGTAAATATTTTATATGGATATGGTATTTTTCTAGTTTTTATGTTTTTGAATAGTTTTTTCTTTGATCCAGGTGTATATCTCACTTTTTTTAATTCAAAATGTTTGCAGCTTTACGAGTTGGTGTTCCCCCCTACCTTGATTTTGGCATACTGATGTTAAATGCATCTCCAATATTGAAATGTTTGATAGTCATGGCTCCTTTCCGAAATGAACATTTTTTACATGTAATCGATCGAATTTTGATGTATGTTTGAACTTTTACTAGAATACAGTTGTTGTATATAAAAAAATTTTATCATTTAAAAATCAATTGAAAGCAATTTTTGCAGCTATTTTGTGTAGTTTGAATAGTTAAAGACCTATAAATCTGGTGAAAATGAAAGCAATTTATTTTATAGGTTCAATTCGGTAAGAACATGGTAGTAGTCTAATATTGACAATGAGAAAACATAATTTATAATGATTTTTTAAGTGATTGAAAACAAGTTTCGATTTGAATATGTATAATTTTTAATCTGCAAAGATCGCAAGACGGAATGTTCATCTTGCGAATGCTGTACAAATGGCTAGATTATAAGAACAAAGTTCTCTTTCAAGGTGAATGTCATTCTCCTCTTCATCCATCACAATCATATCATCTTCTTCCTCTGTTGTGGAATCTAACCAAGCAAGTGTGCAAGTGTGATCACATGTAAAGATGAGAATTAGAAAAATGGTATAGAGCTGGTAGGAAGTTAGTACTTGAACAATTTTTTAACAAATTATCTTCATTCATGCTTGATTTGTTTACCAATAATGTATATATCAATTTAAAATCGCAGGAAAAGCACATCAAGTTCATGCAGAAACTAACAGTGTTGAAAGCTTGGTAAAATAACATGAGTTTATACTCAATACCAGAAGTATATTAGTTTAAAATAACATGCTTTAAAAACATGTAAATACTAGCACTATATCAGCAGAATACTAGTTGAACATTTTAAAACTTGTTAAAATGCAGAAATTGGACCAGTTACTAGCTGAATACTAGTTGGACATTTAAAACTTGCTAAAATGCAGAAATTAGATCAATTACTAGCTGAATACTAGCAGAGTACCAGTTGAACATTTAAAACTTGCTAAAATGCAGAAATTGGATC